>RJWM01004998.1:0-95989 GCA_004363535.1 Dasyprocta punctata | reverse complement strand
GTTGGTCTCTTTAGCTTTTTGTTTCTCTTTTCTGTGACCATTGTTTTATTTTTTATTGGCTTTATTCTGAACTATTTTGTTTGATTATATTAGGCCTGATGGTATGGGCAGTTATTTTAAAGACAGCAAGAGGTATTCCAAGGGGAAAGGAGGAAAGAAGGAAGGGAAAAGGAAGAAGACATAAATTTATAAAAAGGTGTACATAAGATAGTAAAAATGACTATATTACTAAATGCTTTAACTATTGAAAAAGAACAGTTAATACTCATATGATTAGATAAATTTTGCATGTCTAGATCTGTTAATCTGAACAACCCCTTTGAGAGTAGCGATACGCAATGTTGTAAGTACTGTCAAGTTCCAACCATCTCATTTTGTAAATGTATAGTTTCATCGTATCGGATTTGTTGTTGTTTATTTGTCTCTTTTGCTTTTTGTTTCTCTTTTCTGTGTCCATTTTCTCTTAAATAAAAAAAAGAAAAAAATTGCTTTTTTTCTGGGCATGGTGTCTCATACCTATAATCCCAGGACTCTAGGAAATTGAGGCAGGAGGATGCCTAGTTTGAGTCCAGCCAAGGCCACACAGAGACTTAGTAAAACTGTCTCAAAATTAAATATGAAAAAGAGTTAGCAATGTAGCTTAGTATGAAGGCCCTGAATTCAGTCTCCAGTATCCACCCTCACCCCCCCAAAAAAAGATTCTGGAATCAGTTTTCACAAAGTAATTTTTTCTAGAAATTTGTTGATTTCATGTAAATTTTCAAATTTTTCAGAATAATCATTGATATTACTTTTTCAGACTATTTTATCTGTAGTTACATTATCTTTTCATTCATAATGTTATTTGGTCTTGCCTCATCTTTTTCCTTGGAAATCTTTTCAGAGATTTTAATTTTGCTGTTTTTTTTTTTTTTTTCAAAAACTAAGTTTTGTTTTATTGTTCTGTATTTTACCTTTGATTTGTAGTTCATTGATTTATGTTCTTAATTGTGTCTTTCTTCAATTTATCATGTTAGTCTTCTAACTAAAATTGTAAATTCACAATGAATAATTTTCAGTCCTTTTTAAATAAATATTTAAGGTTATAAAATTGTTCACAACTAAAACTTGCTAAATCTTCTTAAATTTGTTGCTGATATTTTTTATATTAATTTAATTCTGGTTATTTTGTTTTATTTTATTTTACTATCTTGAAGTATCTGCTTTTTATTAAATTTATTGGTATGATTTATATATACAAAATGATCACATTCATCACAAGAAAATTGCATCTGTATGTGATATATCCTGGTTCCTCTTCCTCTCGTTTTTTCAATACCCTCCCCTCACTTCAGATCCTCCTTCCCTCCTCTTCTCATTTACAAAGCTTTGTATCCATTTTATCATCTCTCACACCAAATACATAATGTGATATTCACAAGTGTGTTCAATTTATTTCACTTAAGAGTATGTTTTCAGGTGCATTTATCAATTTATCCTTCTTTATGGCTTAGTAGTACTCCATTGCTTAAAAAAACACATCTTTTTTCACGATTTTTCAGTTGATGTGCTCTTGGGTTGTTTCCAAGATTTAGCTATTATAAACTCTGCTGCTATTAAATGGGTAAACAAATATCACTGTGGTGTGATGTTTTTAATTCTTTCAGGAAGACAACCAGCAGAGAAAGAGCTGGGTCAAACGGGATCTCTAATCCTAGGTTTTTGAGGAATCTCCACACTGATTTTCACAGTGGTTGTAACAGTCTACACTCCTACCAACAGTGGAAAAGGATTCTTTTTCCCCACAGCCTTTGTAACATTTGCTGTTAGTTGATTTCTCAATAATAATTCTTTCTGGAGTGCGATGGAATCTTGGCATTGTTTTAATTTGCATCTCTCAAATGACCAGTGATGTTGAACATTTTTTTTCATATATTTATTTGCCACTTGTATTTCTTCATCTGAGAAGTCTGTATTCATCTCAGATGCTCATTTTTGGATCAGTCTTTAAATTTGGGGGATCTAATTTTTTTCAATTTTTGTGGTATTGGGAATTGAACTCAGGGCCTTGTGCGTGCTAAGTAAGCACTCTACCACTGAGTTACATCCCCTTTAATTCTTTATATGTTCAATATAGTAGTCGTTTGTCTGAAGGATAACTGACTAAAATTTTTTCTCACCCTGTAAGTCATCTTTTCACTCTATTGGTAATTTCTTTTTCTGTGCAAAATCTTTTTAATAGAATGAGATTTCAGTTGCTGACTAGTTGTAGTATTTCTCATGCAATCTGGGTTTTGCTCATGAAATCTTTGCCTGCACCTATGTCTTCAAGTGTTCTACCTATTCTCTCTTCTAGTAGATTTAGTGATTTTGTTTTCATATTTACATCTTTGATTTTAGTTTAGTGTATGGTGATAGACATGGTCCTAATTTTAGTCCTTGACATGTGGCAAGTCAGTTTTCCAACAACATTTATTAAAGAGGTTATCTTTCTTCTGATGAAGGTGCTTGTCCCCTTTGTTAAAGATAAAGTGACTGAGTAATGTGCTTGGAGTTGGTTCTGCATCTAATGTGTTCCATTAATTTTCAGTTCTGTTTCTTTCTTTCTCTCTTTCTTTCTTTCTCTCTTTCTTTCTTTCTTTCTTTCTTTCTTTCTTTCTTTCTTTCTTTCTTCCTTCCTTCCTTCCTTCCTTCCTTCCTTCCTTTCTTCCTTTTTTTTTTGCTATTACCATGCTTCTTTCATCACAGTGGCTTTGTAGTATAATTCCAAGTCAGAGATGGTGATGGCCCTGCCTTGCCTTTGTTGCTGAGAATTATTTTTGCTATTCTAGGTCTCTTCTGGTTCCTAATGACTTTTTGCAATCTTTTCTCTAGTTTTGTGAGGTATGTTAATGGTATTTTGATTGGGAGTATATTAAATTTAAATAGGATTTTGAGAGTATGACCACTTTTACTATGTTGGTTTTTCTTATCCATAAGTAAGGGATATCTTTCCATTTTCAGATATTGTCTTCTATCTCCTTTTTCAGAGTACTCTAATTTTCAATGTAGGGATCTTTTACTTCCTCTGTTAGACTGATTCCTAAATATTTCATTTTTTTGATGCTATTTTGAAAGGCGTTGCTTCCCTAGGTTTTCTCTCAGTGTGTTTGTTGTTTTTGTACAGCAGTGCCATTAATTTTTGAATGTTGATTTTGTATTTAGCTACCCTACTGAACTTGTTTATTAAATTTGCAAGTCTTTTGGTGAAGATTTCTGGGTCTTCTATATAGAGTATCATGTCATCTACAAATAATGATAATTTAACCTCTTCCTTTTTTTATCCTTATTCCTTTTATTTCTTTCACTTGCCTAATTGCTTTGGCTAGTTTCCCAGAACTATATTAAATAGGAGTGGTGATAGGGGAAGTCTTTGTCTTGTCCCTGATTTTGGAGTGAAAGTTGTCAGCTTTTGACTATTCAGTATAATGTCAGCTGTCAGTTTGTCATACATGGCTTTCATCAGGCTAACATAAAGGTCATCTACTCCTATTTTCTGTAGGGCTTTTATCATGAAGGGGGGGTTGGATTTTGTCTCTTGCATCTACTAAGATGATCATGTGATTTTTGTCACTGACCCTGTTGATATTGTCTATTACATTTATTGATTTGCATGTATTGAACTATTCCTGCATCCCTGGGATGAATCATACTTGGTCATTATGAATAATTTTCTTGATGATTTGCTGCATTCTGCTTGCCAGTATCTTACTGAAGATTTTTGTGTCTAGGTTCATTAGGGAGATTGGCCTATAGTTCTCTTTTTTGATTGAGTCCTTCTCTGGTCTTGGTATCATGGTAATTCTTGCTTCCAGGAATGACTTTGGAAGTATTACTTCCCTTTCAATTTCATTAAAGAGTTTCATCAGTAGTGGCATTAGATCTCTAAATTTCTTACAGAATTCAGTGAATCATTGAAAACCTAGGCTTCTCTTTGTAGGTAAGTTTTTAGTTACATCTTCAATTTCATTGGCTGATACTGGGCTATTTACAATTTTTATGACTTCTTGATTTAGTTTTAGCATTTCATGTGTATCTAGCAATCTGTCCATTACTTCTGTATTTTCCATCTTATTAGAGTACAGGTCCTCAAAGTAGGTATTGATGATCTGAATTTGTACAGGATTTGCTGTGATTTCCCCTTTTCATTCCTCATCGCATGCATTTGAGTCTTTTCTTTCCTCTTTTTGATAAAGTTGGCTGAGGGTTTATCAGTTTCATTTAGCCTTTCAAAGAACCAACTCTTTGATTCATTGATTCTGTGCAGGTTAATTGTGCCAGGTGCAGTGGTGCATGCCTATAATCCCAGCACTCGAGAAGCCAAGGTAGGAGAATTGCTGGGAGGTCAAATCCAGCCTGGGCTACAAAGTGAATTTAAGGCTAGTCTAATCTACATAGTGAGGCCCTGTCACACACAAAAAAAATCAAACCATACCAAACACGTGTATGTATGCTAATTATTTGACTCAATAATTATTTAGCAACGTTTGTATTTGAAAATTTGGGGGTTATTTTTAACTTGTATCTTTGCTTGAAATGCCCAATATAATTGTTTTGTGATCAGAGAACGTGATAAGCATGATTGTTAACAGAATTTAAAGTTTGCACTATTGTGTATATATCCTCATCCACTTTTTTGTCTTAGGTTTATTGGGATGACACTTGTACAAATTTATGTTGTCTCCTTTATTTTCATATCCCTTACAACAGTTCCCAGATTTCTTTCATTAAATATTTGGTCTCAAATGGTGTTAGTGTGAGTCTTTGTATGGCAAAGACGGAAGGTTTTGCACTGTCTTTTAAGTGGATATATAATTCTGGATTCAGAATAGCTTTCCTTAATACTTTTAAAATAGTACCCCTTTTTTATCTTGTGTGCAATGCTACTATTGAAAATTCTGATATTAACTTGATGTTTCTTCCCTTGTAAGAACTTTTGAGAAGCTTTAAGAAGTTTCTCTTGTACAGTATTTCTATATTTTAATACAATGTGTCAAGGCACAAGTTGTTATTTATTTCACAGTTTTGTAATTTTAACTAAATATATCTTTAAATTATGAGAAATGTATTCTTATTATTGTTAAATAGTACCTTTTCTATAATTTTACTTTCCTCTTTCTGAGTAAGCTATTACCCTGTACTTACCACATAAACTACTAGTCTTCATATTTCTTTGCTTTACTTTTTACAATGAGGTATTAAGAAAAATTTCAAATAGTCACAAACATGGAAAGAATAATATAATGAATTATTATAACTGGTCATTAAGTTTAAACAACTGTAATATCATCAAATTTCAGCTATTTTTCTGTTGCTGTCTCTTTTCTCATGGCACAGCTTTATTGATGACGGAGAATATATATATATATACATATATATATATCAGTATTTAACTCCTTTTTATTGCTAAACAATATCCTTTTCTAAAACATGTAATGAATATTTTATTTATTCATAAATGGACAGACATTATTATTTCCACTTTTTGACTATTCTGAGTAGTGCTAATGTGAATATTGGTGTGAAGGTCTTTGGGTGGACATGCATTTTTATTTCTCTTGGGTTGATATCTGAGATTCAAATTGCCGAGATGTACATTAAGTTTATGTTTAGGGTTTAAAGAAATTTCTGAACATTTTACAGAGTGGTTCTATCATGTTATATTCCCAGAAGCAATGTAAAAGAGTTCTAATTTCTCTCTATTCTTATCAACTTTTGTTTTTTTGATTATAAACATTCTAGTAAGTATTAAGTGGTATCCTGTGATTTAATTTTCATTTTTCTAATCACTAATGTTGCTATGTATCTTTTTATGTGCTTCCTAGGCATTTGTAAATCTCTGCTCTGATTAAATATCTATTATAAACTTTTAACCACTAATGTGGTTATTTACCTTTTTAACATTGAATGTATGGGTTCTTTATATATTCAGGATACAAGTTCCTTATCAAATATATGATTTAAAAATAGTTTCAGCATGTGAGTTGTCTTTTCAGTTTATAATGTCTTCTGAAGTGTGAAAGTTTTTAATTCTAGTGAAATTCAGTGTAGTAGTGATTTTTAATGCATTATGCATATTTTTAATGCCATTTCTAAGAATTTAAACCAACTCAAGACACTAAAAATTTTTCCTTAGGTTTTCTTTTGAAATTTTATAGTTTTAGTTCTTACATTTAGGTACATAATCTATTTTGAGTTAGTTTGTTAATTTTGTGCACAGTGTATGTGGTAAGTCAAAATTTTGTAATTATTATTGTTCTTTGACATGTAGATATTCAGTTGTTTCAGTATGACTTATTGAAATGGATATCCTTTCCACATTCATGAGCCAAACCTAAAATACCATAAATGTGAAGATTTATTTCTGGATTCTGGATTCTATCCCATGATTCCTTATGCTTATGTCATTAGAGTGCTGTGCTAATTACTCTAACTGCATGGTAAGTTTTGAAATCTATTAGTGTAGGTCTTCTAATTTTGATCTTCAAAATTTGTTTTGTTATTCTCAGCCTTGTGAATTTTCATATAAATTTTAGATATCTTATTTGGATTTTGATTTCCATTTTGATTATTCATTTGAAGAAAATTTTCATCTTAAAACGTTGAATCTTCTAATCTATGAACATGGACTGTCTCCATTGTTTTTCATATCTCTAATTTAACTTAGCAAGAGTTTTGTAAATTTCAATGCTCATCTTGTACTTTTAAAAATGGATTAATTCTGACTTTTAAAAAATCTATTTCATGATACTCTCAATGGAATTATATTCTTAATTTCATTTTTAGTTGCTCACAGCTAAGATATATTGTACAGTATGATTGTTTTTGAATATTGATTTCATATCTTGTAACCTTGTTATTAGTTCTCCTCATGTTTTTGTACATCCTTTAAAACTTTTTCCATGAGATTATATTACTTGCAAATAAAAAAGCTATCACTTCTTTCTTTCCAATGAATACTTTCGTTTCTTTTGTATTTTTCCATTATGTTTTTTTCTCTCTGTGTACTATAGTGGCTATAATCTCCTGTACAATGTTCAACAGAAATGGTGCAAGTGGAAATTCTTGCTTGCACTCAGACAGAAAGCATTTGGTCCTTTTTGCCATTAAGTATGTTGGTAGTTGTAGTAACTTTGTATATGCCCTTTGTTAGACTGGAGAAATTCACTCTATTTCTAATTTGGTGAATATTTTATCATTAATGGATGTTTGAATTTGTCAAATAATTTTTCCGCATCTACTGAGATAATGTAGCTACTGTTTTTATTCTATTGATACACTGTATTACATTAACTTGCATTTGAATGCTAAGTCAATCTTAAATACCTGGGATATATCCCATTTGGTTATAGTGTGTGATCTCTTTTTGTTACTGGGTTTGGTTTGCTAATATTTTATTAAGGATTTTTGCATCTGTATTCATGATGAGGAGTGGTCCAGGTTTTCTTTTCTTGGGATGTCTGCTCTAATTTTGGTATCGATGTAATATTGGCCCCATAAAATGAGTTAGGAAATGTTTCCTCCATAACCTTCTGAACAAGTTTATGAATTATATTATTTCTTCTTTAAATATTTCATGAAACAAATCAGTAAAGCTTGGCTCTTTTGTGTGGAGTGTTAAAATCATTCTCAATTTGCCTCTATATAATTTAGACTTGGCCTAAAGATTTCCCCATACATAGCAAAATGCAACATAATTTGATGTATGAACAGACTGCAACCTACTCTTGTAACAAGTAGCTGAGTCTCAGCTAGCCACAAGGGGCCAATTGTTTAAATTCTACTCAAATAAAGCATCTTTAAGTTGCAACCAATTAGACTGTCTCTGTACTTCAGTTCTACTTTCTTCTTGTCACTACCTTTTTTATGCCTATAAATATAACCTACGCTGCTTGGTGTGGTTCTGCACACTTGTAATTCTAGCTGCTCAAAAGATTGAGGGATGGGGGTTGCAAGTTTGAAGCCAGTTTGGGCTTTAGTGAGGCTATCTCTACTCACTTCTTTTGTGGTGGATTTTAAGGTGTTTTCCCAGCTTTTTATATTGTAGCATTAGTTCCAGAACTCCAAGTTTCTTACTTTGGCTTACTCACGAAGAAGTATTAATGTCAATTCACATTTGTGTTATATCTTTTTTCAAAGGATTTCAAATTTTATAACAGTATTAGAAATCAGAATGTCAGAATAGCAGAGTGTGAAAGAACATTAACAGTAATCTAATTTAACATTGTTTTATAAATGAGTTCAATGAAACACTAAGTTTCCAAATAATTTTGAGAAGGCAACTCACTGGGGACAACTTGAGATATAAAAATGTCCATGCAAAATATAGGGTCAGGGCATTCAGGATTCCCTCATTTGTCAGGTTTAGATTAACTGATGTACTTTTAACCAGAAATTGAAATCTCTGAAAAATTTTTCTTTGAAATAATCACTCATTTATCTAGTTACCTGTTACTTTTTTCTGAATAATTCTTTCAAGTGCTTTTATATGTTGACTGTGAAGACTAACATGAAGTGATAATGCATATCCTCACTTTACTCTCAACTCATCATCATCTGAAAGTGAAAATAGTTGGAGCAAGATCATGCCTTTATTTCTCATGATCGTTAGCCTCTTTGTCATATCCAACTTACCAAGTCTCTGTCTAAAGCCCCAGAAACAGACCTGCTTCTTATGCTTACAGCATCCTCTAAGTCTTCTGCAAACGACTCACTCAAATCTAACTCAGATTGACTCCGATCTGGAGGGAAGAAAAATAAATTAAAAATACGTGAGTCAGTTTATTTTGTTAGATATTCTCATTTTTCATTTCAAATGATTCATTTTTATTGTAATTCTTTTCAGGAATACAGCACAGATAGTGTTATGAAAGCAACATCCAGGGTCAGTAACTTCAGGCTGTTTATGTTGGAACACTTTTATAGTGTTTTTGAAATTGCTTTGGACCGAACACTAACACTCGCATGTTCATTCCTCTTTTGACCACACAAGGTATAAAATATGAAGCTTTAAGCTGTTTTAGGCATCTACTTTACTCATAGAGTTAGAAAAAATTCTCATAGAAAATTGGTTCCCTAAGCTTGAAAAAAATAAACCACTAATCATTCTTGATTTCAGTATGTACAGAATTCACTGTGTTTTTGTATTTAATATAAAATACAAATAAACCAATTCTAACCTTTCAATTTTAAATGATACAGCAAGTCCCTTTCACACAAAAAGGGATTGACTATGGATAAACTAATAGGACTACGGATAAATTCAAAGACCAGAACATTCTTTCATCAATAGAACATCTTGCTTTCAGTTTTCAAACTATAAAATTAGGAATAATTTATTTCTCAGTAATGCTGTACACAGCTTACCAAATCAGGACAGTTTATTGTCACAGAGTAAGTCTGTACCACAGTGTTTCTGAAACCGATAGAGTTTCTTATAATTGAGAAAGACTGAAGACCAATCAAACACTTCAGTTTCAAATGGCAGGGGAAGTAACACAGAAGTGCTTAGCATAGTGCCTAACAGAATTAGCACTTAATAAACAGGAGCCGCTGAACAGAATAGTAGAAGCAGACTTTATGATGTTGGCTCACAGGCTACTTTAAAATGTTTCATTTAACAGGTAAATGACTTCATTTCTCCTCAGAACTTCAAGAAATAAAACAACAACAAAAACAAACCCCTAAATCCAAACCCAATCTAAAAGCCTTTGGATGCTGACTGACTAGAAGAGACCTTCTAAATTTTTTGAGTTATAATCTAGAAACTAGCCTTGGGCTTTATTCAGATATCGTTAGGTAATAGGTAATGTTTTAATGTTGACTATTGCATCATGAATTTAGTGCTATATATAAGAAATAAACTTCATCATTATGACAAGTTTTTCTAAATAGTTTATTATTCATAGACAATAAAATTGTAGCATAAATAATATCTGCTTCAAAGGATTATTGTGATAATAAAATAAAATGTTATACATGAATATTCTTCACAAATGAAAAGTCATTAATAGTTTAATGTTGTTTGCAAATAACTCCTTATTAAAACTTTAGAATTATATTTGTCTACACATACGGACCTTCAGGCCACTATATTAAGTAAACTAACATTTTCTTGAACCCTGGGCAAGTATTATCTGCCACATCAAATGCATCCTGTGGCCATTTTTATTTCTATATTGATATTCTGGTATAGCTCTAAGATCTGATGACAATGCCTGGCAGGATAGGTACTCAATAAGTGGATTTTTTGTGAATGCGAGAAGACAAGTATTACCTTTATGCAGTTATCATCCAATAAACTTACCATGGGTCAAAGAATAGATGATTATTTTCTAAGGCATAAAACATCCACTTAATACCACATAGAGCACTCAATCACATTGGATTTAGTCATATTTCACAACCATGTAGTTGTGCCATAAATGTTCACCTGAGGAGAGGGAGGTCCCAGACACTGCTATGGAAGGTGTGCCGGACATGTTTCTGTGATGACTCTTTGTGAGTTCCTCAGAGGTGCGTTCAGTGGCAGACAGACCCATGGAATTTTCAAAACCATGCTCCTTCCCACAAATAAAAATGAAGAAAAAAATTATACTGACTGTAATTTACTTTAAAATCCTTCAATATAAATATATTTTAGTTTATACACATCTATGTATGCTATGTTGTAGGAGGAGTGTCTTGACATTGGCAGAACCCTCATCAACAGCCCATATAACTGCAAAACTTACTATCGATAATTGTTACGTAAAATCTATTCCCAAAGATTTGCTATTTAGTACAAATGGTGTTTGAAAAATCTATCACCCACAAAACTAGTAAGTGTTCTACTGTATGATTATCAAGAAAGATGGCATTAACCTCAATTTTATATGTGCTATGTTTAAAAATTTGCCAAGCTTCATACTTTTAGTAGTACGTAAGGTTACTCAGAACTGTGTTTGGTCCTATATTTATCCCCACTCCCAACATGGCCTCTCCTCAATCATCCTGCTGTGGTTTGGAACAGGAATGTCCCTCAGAGACTCATGTGTTGCAGGCTTGGTCCTCATCTTGGTGCCTGGGAAATGGTGAAATCTTTTGGAGACGGGGCCTAGTGAGAAATGTTAGCTCATTGGGAGTATGCCCTCAAAGGGAGCTGTAGGATGCTGATCTCTTTCTCTCACTTTTTTGCTTCCTGGTCACCCTGAGGTGAGCAGCTTACTGTATCATACACTCCCTACTAAGATAGGCTGTCTTACGACAGATCCAAAAGGAATATATCTGCCTAATCATAGACTAAAACTTCGAAAGCTGTAAGCTAAAATTAATCATTCTTCTTTTTAAATTGACTTATCTCAAGTATTTGTTGCAGTAATGGGAAACTGACTAGCACAGATACCTCCACTCAGTTGAAGGTGACACCACCTTCTCAATCTAGAAGGTTGGGTGGTCAAAATATGGTTGGTTATATCTATGGTGAGAAAAAACTGGCATGCATGGTACATATCAATGCTCCAAAGAGTGAAGACTCCTCAATTTACAGGAACAGGTGATTTGGAGGGTTTCTTATTTACTAAGTGTATGTACATGTGGCAAAATTCAGTCTGAGACTGGCTTTCACTCTAACATATGATAAAGGAAAACAGTCCTAATGTTGCTTGTGACCATAGAGCTTTTTGCTCCTACAGCCCTTAAGCCTGTTTGGAAGGTAAAAAATAGTTAATACTGGACCTTTTGAGAGGTGTGAGTTTAAGTGTCCATGAAGAAAACATGGTATGATAACGATCAAACCTGAAGGAGCCTGTTAAAACTTTCCTTTGTATAAACAATCAAAAGTCCCTTTCAAAGTCCTACAAAATGTAACTTTCTCCTTTTTCTCCAAATCTTAGACAATCAAGAATACTGTGTATACTCACTTCAGAGAGATGTGGCTCTCACTTACTTAACATGCTAATCGGTTCAGCTTCATTGTAGACTGTTTTTACGTCTTTCATTATTTTCCACCACCTAAAACGTGTACCACAAGATATGTAGCTTCTAATTCCTCTAATTGCCATAAACCAGGGAGGTTTATCAACAGTGTTATTGATGTCAAATGGGTTAGGTAAATTTTCAGTACCTCTTCAAAAAGTTCTTTACACACAGAGTCCTCTAACAAAAAAATAAACAAACCAAGTTCTTTACTCATAGTCATGATTATAGTAAATCTTTCCACAGGTGAGCTAGGAATACTATTAATATTGAGCATTATTAGGCCAATTAATACTTCATAGTCAAAGGCCAATTGATGCTAAATAGTCATTAGGGCACAGTGCACGAACTAGAGCTTCAGGATGTCAAATATAAAGTTAACATGCCACACCATAACTGAGGACAGATTAGAGACTTACATGTTCTAAAAGTTTTCCATTTTAAAAATGTCTTATGTGCTAAAACAGAAAAGAAACCTGATACAAAGAGACACTGAGAAATAGGAGAAATTGAGACACAGTGATTTAGATCAGCATCTAATTCTATATACCTCTTCCCTTCATCATGAAAAGGAGAATGTATTTCATAGCCTGCTAGGCTGTCTTTTCTTTTCTATCCGTTCATTCTTTTTTATCAGTATATGTTTATAATACATAGTGATTACAATCAGCTTTGGGTTTGATACATGCATACGTTGTATTTTGACCTTTTTTACTCCTGCTACCTTCACTACCCTCCTCATCCTTCCTTCCCCAGTTACTGTCTTATTTTTATTCAAAAGAAAATATTGCTCTTTGTCTCTATGTTTTGTTGTTTTTAAACTTTTTTTGTAATAGAAGTAGACATTAATGAAGAAAATATAAAGATCACTCTTTTATGAAAAAATAAAACAAACTTTCATAAAATAATAAGAGAATAACAATAGGTATATACTGTGTATCATATTCTTTATAAAGTTACTTAGAGTACAAGACATAGATAAAAACATCTCTTGCAGAGAAGAAACAAAAGTAGTAGCACAAAACTTTCTTTTCAGTGAACCAAGAGAAATTTATAGTACAAATGAAAGCAATTAGCACATATATTAAAATATTTTTGAAACAATGGAACAGGTAACTTAAGGAATTATTTGAACTTGTGTGCCTGACTTACTTCACTTAACATTATGTTCTTAAGTTGCATCAATTTGTCTATGGATGTCTCAAGTTTATCTTTCTTTATAGTAGAGTAATATCCCGTTGTGTATGCCTCTTCCTCAGAGAAAACACCAGTTTAGACCAGCTAAAATGTAAGAGTAATGTCAACACAGGCACTGTCTGTATATTGTATATGTAAATGAACTCAATTTAGTTGCAGAGAGTTTCTGTCAACAAGGTGAATGCCCCTTTCCCCTTAATAAACTCAAATGGTACTTGGGATGATAATCTTTGTTTTAAAAACAAATTCGATTAAATTATTTTTTATTGGACTGATACACAGCTGCCCACTGGCACATTCATACAAGTTGTTAAAAATTTTAAATATCTTTTGTATCAGTTGATAAACAGCACTACTCCTAGTCTACCTCCCTCTCTTCAAGCTCCTCCTTATCCACTGTCAAAGCCTTGTTCCAGTATCTGTTCTGATTGGCTAGTGCGCCTGCCATACCAATCGTTAAATATTTTGAATATCACTCCTTGTTAGGTTGCCAAAGAAGTGAACAGAATCACCAACTACCCATGAACTTTTTGGATTACTGAACATAACCAGCTTGGTGAGTTTAGCAAATTTATAAAATTTTAAAAATGCCTTTCATCTTAGCAAGTGCAATCTAGATTATAAGTGTTTATGTAAATCTATTATTGCTTCAATCTATTTGAGTCTTGGCTCTTTGTTTAAAATATTTACAGAATCTGACTCCTCACTACCTCCACTGTTAACTCTCCGTACCAAAGTCTTACCTCTCTCTCCCAGCCATGTTCTGTCAGTGGCCTCCTAACTGGTCGCCTGGCTTCCATTCTTGTTTCCCTGCACCTGCTTCTCAGCACAGCCCTCGGATGCTATTTAAACTGAAGCTAAGTCACATTATTCCTATGCCTCAAACCCTCTAACTTCCCCACTCTCAAGGAGAGTAAATGCCAAAGCACATACAGCAGTTTTTGAGGCTCCTTCTGTCCTATGATCTCCTTGCATTCTTTTCCTAATACTTCTGCCTTCATTTACCCACAACAGCTACACTGGCCTTTTTGCTCTCTCTTGAACATACCAGGCATGATCAGGTCATTGCACTGGCTGTTCCTCTGGAGGAATTAAAAATATTTAAGAAACTAGTTGAACAGTTTCTTAAATTGAAGTAAAACATCCTTCCCCAGTTGTACTTGCCAAATATCAATGCTGGCTCTGCCTTGCTCTAGACATTTGCATGGCCTGTTCTTTCACTTCCTACAAATTTTGGTTTGAATCAAAGAATTAGCTCACTAAATTTTGCTGCATCAAAGAATTTACAAATATTTTTAAATATAGATGTCAACATTATGTGCTGAGTTTTCTTCTTAATAAGAAATCACCTAGTAGATGACAATTACTTCCAAGACAACTTCCAAGAGAATATTTAGAAAAAAATTTCCCTCAAACACTTTATCCACTTCCCCTTTAAAAGATAAAATCATTAAAAATATAATCATGATATATATCATATGTAATTTAAGCTTTCTTATGCTTTCATTACGATCCCTTATTTTAGCAGCTATGCAGAAAAGAAAATTACAGAAATATTTTAAAGTTCTACTTTTCCAAATTCCAATCAGCTTGAAGAAATTTTAGTGAAATTAGTTTATGAAACTGTTCCCTAGAAGTAACATGAAAGATCAAAATCAGAGCCTTCTACAAATTCTTTATATTTGTTTAAATCATATAGCTAGTTAAATCCCCATCATACAATGCCACCTTTAAACCTTGTCTTTCTCTTTCCTTTTCAGTTTGGGCTTCTGGTCAAAAGCTACGGGTCTTGATAAAGAAGTTTCTATCATAAAATAGTATTAAAAAAGACTCCAGAACACAGAGAGCTGAAGTCCAGTCATGCCTTCGTAGTGAAGTCAAGTCCCAGAGGCTGAGTATCTCCTCACGTTTGTACACTTACTCTACTACTGACTGAGGTCATGCTGCGGGTGCTTGGAGCTGGTGACCTCTGAGTGACAGGGGTCACAGCATTACTCCGGCTGCTTCTCATGGTCCCAGATCCAGCCTCCTGGTCAACAAGATCTGATGAGATGCTTCCCCTGAAACATAAAGCATATTCTGACTTTAACGTGGAAACAGCAGGAAATAAAGATGCAAACAGGGAAAGCTGACAAGCAAAATGATGAGGACACAGGAACTGCAAGCTCACAAGGGCCATACTATGTTGTTTTCACCATGGTATTTCTAGCATCTTCACAGTCCCGTGAGGCAAAGAAATCATTCAGAACATGTGTAGTCAGAGATTAGAAACTGTATTTATATTTTTGTTGTTGTTTTAGTGTCTGGTTCATGGTGCATATTTAATAAATGTGGTATAAAAGTAATGGTCTTCGGTAACTGGCTTGAATCATTTTTATGTTTGCTAAAATCATTCAATTACACTCAATAATGATAAAAGAGAAGACAACTCCTGCCCTTATGTTGAAAACAGTTTTCTTAATAAATGTAGCTTCATAAATAAACATGAAGTTTTGATAAATTAGAATTTAATAAGTGTTTATTCTTATTTTATTCCTTACCTCCAGCAAGCGCAAAACATACTAAGTAATTTCACATTCTCAATTACTACTTTAGTAAGTTATAATAGTAAAGATATTATTGATAAAGCACACCAGCACTGATTAATAGTGCATGAGGCTTACAGTGAAGTCAATCAGAGATGAGACTAACTTGAATAAAAGAAGGATTTTGAAAAATATCTGAACCTGCACAAATCATTACTAGAAGATAAATCTGGAAGAATAAAAAACAGGAAGTGAACATCAGAGCTGCATAAAGTTTTTTAAAGGTTTTAAACCGGAAGGTCACCAAAATCACATATGTCGTGATTTACATTATTACCACTATTACCACCTTCGGTAATTAAGCAAATAGCAGCTGCATTGAGTATCTTCTAGGTGTTAGCCACTTTCAATTCCCCCAAACACCCCAATAAAAGGAGTTTAACATTTCTGTCTTAATGATGAACTGAATCTTCATGAGGTTAAATAATAATTGCACTCATGTATGCATGTATATAGTACTGTCCATCCATTCCCCAAAACCTGTGCCTGTTCTAGTTTGTCATATTGCTTATTCATCATTTCATCAAAATCAAATCATTCCAACCGGGAGAAGTGTGCACTAATAGAATGAACTGTCAATAAGAAGACAATCAAAGGCCTCTTCTTTCTAGAGATGACACTTGTAATTATAGTGCTATTGCTTTAGCTCAGGAGGGAGGTTTATGACTGTATCTGTTGATTCTCACAAGAGAATATAATTTTCTAATTAGATTGGTGTAATTTGGAATTCTAAGTTTCAGGTGATTTTTTGAGCTCTTCTCCCTTAGGACCCACATTTGATAACAGTTAACCATGTTTATACTTTTCCATGTGTTTCTGTTCATGTCACAGTTACCAGTTAGGAGAAGATTAGAGACCTACACAGTGAAGTTGTGCTGTGACCATTACATCACCACAACTTTTTCTACTATTTCAGATACACTCTCATTAAAAAAGAGGCTAGAGGTGAATCTTGCAGAAAGGAGTCAAGAATTTATAACCAAAACGATTTATGTGGATGTTTCTACTTGTATTTGAATTGAAGGTTCTCCTAGACCCAGGTGGTTGTGACAGTTTTCATCATGGATTAACCTCGATGAAACCAAGAAGTTCTACTAAAAAGAAACACTAACAGAAGTTGATTAATTGTGGTGATGATACTCAAAAGGCTATTCTGTAATAAGGAAAGAATTCCTGTGATCATAAGTCTGCTACTGGAAATTACTGTTGCCAGCAGCATTTTCTAAAAAAAAATGACATGTGCTTTCTCATTTTCCCTTGATATTTACTGTGAACATCTCAAAAATATTTTCCTTTCAGTTGATTAGACTAAAAAAAAGGTTTAGTCTAACGAGGCAGATCATCATAAATATTTGGATGCCAACACTTTCAGATGTTATATAAAATATGACATAAAATGTGTGATCCTTTGCCACTTCAAGAGGAAGAGGATAAAACCTTCCTCAAATCTAAATTAAAGTAGAAAAGTTTAAAGGCCGATTTAAAAAGAAGCATTTTTGATTCAGATATCATGTAGCTGTGATTTAAATAAAAAGTATTAGAAAATAGTACCAACAAAACTTCAAGCTAAAATGTGGTTAAGGGAAAACTGGTAGGAAAGATACATTCATCTCACTGCAATAGGGCCCAAGTGTGGGGGTATGACACTGTCTGGGGAGCTTGATTATTACGGGTTATTGAAAGATACGTTTTCTAAGTTAGAAAAGTCTCATTTACTTTCTCTTATGAAATATATTTTTAAAGCTTTCTATTTTGCTATCCCTAATTCCATGCAAATCTTGTTAATGGCTTCTCAGATATATCTGTTTCTGAATAGAGGAACCAAAGATAAGGGACAAAAACTATAATTTAATGAGTTGTTTTTCTGGTTTACATAACAGCCTCCCAGGAGTCACAGCTAGGAAATAAATATCCAACGTTTCCAGAGTGCCTGGCATTGTTGAGCCTGTGTCTGCACGGTTAAATGAGTGCTCCCGCAAGGCAGCATTAACTTGAGAAACACCAACATCTCCTGGGACCAAGAAGCTAGTGCACAGCACAACACATAGAAAATGCATGCTATTCCTTTTGAGTTTTATGAGCTTTCCTAACTTTTCAAAGTTATTTTAAATCTGAAATGAGCATGAAGAAAGATGAGCAAGGGAGATGGTGGTTGCAGAGTGAGCTGAGTCTGCAAAATTGGAAAGAAATATGAAAGATAATACAGAAAAGGAAGAGAGTTGAGTGTGGCTGTCTTTTAGTCTTCAGTGATCCAAAAATAACGTATTTTTGTGAACTATCTTATGTGAGATGGGTTGCCTTTACTGTTGGCTGCATGTTAGAAACACCAAGGAAGCTGTTAAAAATTCCCATTTAGACAATTCGCTAGACTAATCACACTGAGTTTTCTGAGTGTGGTATTTAGGCATCGGCATGTGTTAAAACTCTCTAAGTGATTCCACTAATTCCTTTCCAACTAAGGCTGGAAAATATTCAGCTAAACTACAGCTGTAAGCTCATTGAGCTAAGATAACTGTCTGCCTGCATTGTTCTATCCCCTTATATCATTATACTATTATGTTCTTTATTCAGCACAGTACTCAAATGAAGAGAGCTAAATTGTCCTCATGGCTCAGACTGTGATAAATGAAAAGGCATTTTTTGTGTTAGTGAATAAATGTGTTGCACTAGAGGTGAGCAAACTATGATTTGTGAACTGAAGTAGGCCAATAAAATGTTTTTGTATGGCCAGTAAACTAGAATTTTTTTTCACATTTTGAAATGTGAAAAATCAAAAGTAAAATAATGTTTCGTGAAACATGAACATTATATGAAATTTAAATTTCAATGTCCATGAATAAAATTTAGTGAGATTTAAGAATGTTCATTTGTTTATCTGTTGTCTGTACTACTTTCAGTCTCCAATAGCAGTGTTGAATTAAGACAATGGTCTTATGGCTGCAAATCCAACACACTAACTAGCTATACCACTATAGAAAAAGTTCATTGATCTTTCTGTGTGTGTTCATGTACACGGACATACATACATACAGAGTTACGTGTCTCCATTTAACAATCAGATTCTTTGGAGAGGTTGACATATCGCAGAGGAATGAATTTCAGGCGTTTTTTTTTTTCTTGTATGTGTGTGTGTGTGTGTGTGTGTGAGAGAGAGAGAGAGAGAGAGAGAGAGAGAGAGAGAGAGGGAAAGAGACAGAGACAGATACAAAGACAAAGACAAAGACAAAGACAAAGACAAAGACAAAGACAAAGACAAAGACAAAGACAGAGAGATACTTAGGCATAGGTGAACCACTATAGAAATTCTTAAATGTAAAATTAGGAAAGCAGAGCGACAAGGAAAGTGTTATGTTTCTGAGGAAGCCTCGCTACCTCCAATTTCCTCATACTGCTAGCCTTTTATAGCTTGATTATGCACATCTTTCCTTTTCAGTTTTGGAGAGAGGGCAGAGGTCGTGTAATGTTGATGTCCTTAATGAAATTATCTTTAATGAATCAGTGTTAATTATATAAAGAACATTTATAGTTTGATATAATAAAACAAAAGCTGATTTGTTGGTGGCTTCTTAAATGTTTACTGTATTTTTGGCAAATCTATTTCCTTTAGGAAGACTCCCTGTAAAGTGGAGGAGAAAGTGGCCAGGAAGGAAGGACACTGTCTGGATATGGAGAAAGAAGTGAAAAGCAGGTAAAATGGAGTACTACTCAGCCATAAAGAAGGATAAATTTGACACATTTTCAGGTAAATGGATGCACCTTGAGACCAAACTCTTAAGTGAAATAAATGAGACACACATGTGTAAGTATCACATTATCTCTCTAGTGTGAGAAACTGAAAGAGTAAATAAGGACTAAAATGTACAACAGATATTGTTAAATAGAAAGAAATTGTTCAAAAGGAAAGAGGAACTAGGGAGAAGGAAGGGGGAAAGGAAGGAAGAGAAAAGAAAAAAATATAAAAAAATGATAAAATGGAAACAAAGCTTTGTAAACAAGGAAAGGAATAGGAATTGAAAGGAGGGGAGGGGATTGAGAAAGAAAGAGAAATAGTGGTATATCATATACAGTTACAAATTCCATATGATGAATATGATCATTATGTATATCTAAACTGTACCAGTAGACTTCATTTAAAAAAAAAGGATCCACAGGTAGTTTGTGTATAGTGTCAATGGTCTCTTAAGTATCAATATCTTCTGTTTTAGTTACATTCCAGTTGTTGGTACAAAATACCTGACATTTGCAACTCAAAGGAGGAGAGGTATATTTGGCTCACAGTTTCCAGTGAACTCAGTCTACAGTTGGCTGGCTCCAAGGCAGAAATAGCCTGGAAGAGGGGAATGCTAAAGGAAATCTCCTCAAGCACGGCATCCAAACATTGCAGAAAGAAAGTAGGAGCTGGAAACAAGAATATATCCCTCCACACTGTGTGCTTAGTGACAAACTTCCAAATAGGGCCTACCATCTAACAGCACACTCATTTTTGAGCTCATCAGTGTATTAACACATTGCTTAGTATCACAGCTCTGTGATCCAATTACCTTTCAAAAGCCCCACCTCTGAGCACATGAAAATTTTGGGAGGACTTTTTATATCCATACCATAACATATCAACCCTGATCCTCAAAAGGCTCATGTCCAACTCATCACACAGAATACACTTAGTCCATCTTTAAGAGTTGTGAAAGTCTTAATAGTTCTAGAGTTGCTGAAAAGTCCTAATCCACAGTATCCTCTGAGACTCAAGGTAAATTCTTAGCTGTGAAATCCTATAAAACTAAAAACAATTAAGTACTGCCATCATACAATGTCACAGTTTAAGCATTCTCATTTCAAAATGAAGAAATAGGGAAACAGAAAGGAATCAACCAAGGCAAGTCCTAAAACCAATGGAGCAAACATTTAATTCAGTAACTTCATGCCCAACACCCAGGGTAGCTGTGGTGAGATATGCTCCTATGGCCTTGCCAGTTGCAGTTTATATAGCCTCTCTTTGGGGTTGGTTCTGCTAATATTACCTAGTTTTTCCCCACAGACATTTCACATTCCTTGTATCTCCAAATTGGTGGAGCCTTCACTCTCACAGCTTTACATATTGCCCTATCAGGGGCTCCTGGCAGAGACTGCGGACATGATATATATAATTTTGCCTGGTCTTCCAGGGTTTCTCCTGAAATCTGTGTGCAAGCCTCTATGATGCTGTAATTCTTGCATTTTGCAAGAAAACTAGTAATACATAAATAACACCAAGGTCTACTGCCAGCCCAAGCAGTAGCCTGGCCCCCTTGAACCATGGCTACAGAGGACTCTGAGGGCCTAGAAGACTGACCTCAGCAGAAACTTCCCTATGCAGCCCTGAAAGTGTAGGATGGTCTTGGGCTCTCTTATCAAAGTAAAGTCTTAAAGTTAGTTGCCATTTCATATCTTTTAGTTTTTATGGGTAGGGCCTGGACAATTTTTGAGATGTCTTAGAGCTGTCTTTCCTATTGTCATGATGCAAAACCTTTGTCTTCTTTTTAATTCTAATATATTTTTAGCAACCATGCTTGCTCTTGGACTCAAATTTACATGTGGTTTTTCTGATGAAACTGAAAACTATGCAGATCATTCAATTGTGCTTTTTACTTTTCTGAGTCTGACTAGATCTGCTTAGAATCAATCAGCAGTACTCATGCCACAGCATGAACATTAGGCTGTCTTAAAATTTGTACCACTTGATCCACTATCCACCACCATTAATCTAAGTCTCAGGCAAAGTCTCAGGACATGGTTAAATGCAGAAAAAACTTTTTTCCAGAATACAAAATGCATGGCCTCTAGTTCAGTTTTCAGTGTGGTCCTCATTCCCATCTAAAGTCTCATTACCTCAGCCTTCACTACATCTATTCTCATTAGCACCTTGGTCTTCTAAGTTGCAACTAGAACCACCCATTAAGCTTGGCTTTTGGCATTCTAGGGATTCTTTAGCTAGCATCTTCAAACCTTTTCAAATTCCTGCAAATCAGTTCCAAAGGCTACTAAACCACATGGTCAGACACAATCACAGCAGCAACCCCAATTCTTATACGAATTTTCTGTATTAGTCACGTTCTCATTGCTAATACAGTATACCCAACAGCACAAGTTAAATGAGTTTATTCTGGCCCACAGTTTTAGAAGTCTCAGTCCATGCACGGTCACTTGCCTCCAAGGCAGAACAGCATGGGAGAGGGAAGCTGCTCACCTTCTGGTAGCCAGAAAGCAGAGAGAGAAGGGAGGAGCCACAGATACAGCTTCAGTGATCAATGATCAACCAGAACCCACCTCCTTATATCACAGTGAGTGGACTAATCCATTGATGAGTTTAGTGCCCCGTGATGCAATCAACCTTTAGGCGTTTCACCTCTGAACATGTGAGATATTGTGTGTGGGGGAGTCATTTGAGATCTAAACTGTAACAATTCCTCACTTTATTAAAACCGTGAATAGGACAGTTGCCTATAAGTAAAGTGTACAGAAATCAAGGCTGGAATGACTTATGGTCTGACTAGCTAGACATATAAAGGAAAATTGTCTTTTCTTGGGCCACCATGGTTTTGTGAATTGCTTTATACTGTTAGCATTTTTGCCAGTTTGTGGCTTTAACTGCCCAGCCCTTGCTGATACTAACCTCTTTCACCCAAAAGAGGCTAAAACAGAAAAAAAGAAATTGACAGCACAGAAAAATGAAACAAAAGCATAGGAAAGAGTTGGAAATAATTTTCCTTCAGAGGGAAATTCTCGTGACAGACTTTTTGTGTCACAAAACTATCACAGCCAGTATTATGAAATAAAATCTACATACTTTCAGAGATATATTATACATTTGAACTATTTTTAAAGCCTAGGAAAAAATAATTTGCTAACAACCTCATGGTGTTTTATCTAGGACACAAAACATTACTGTTGAGTTCATGGATATGGCCCTGACTGTGAGCTAGGAAACGCCCACCTTGCTATATTCATTATAGTCACATGAGCACTGAGAGGATGCTACCTAACTGGCATCTCAACCACAAAAATGACAATGAAAATTGCATTCAGGACAAAAGTTTTATTTCTGATAAAAAACCCAGGGGTTTCATTTAATGATGTGTTTGGTAAACTCACTTTCCTAAAATAAAATATATCACGAAATACTGGTTGTTTTTCATCATGAAGGTACCAAAATATTTCCAGGACACACTCCTGTGGTATTTTCAGGAGACAATGACAAACAGAAGGGCAGTGCTTGGAATGAGGATGAACTTGATTGGTATAATCTCAGCCAAGCAAGGGAAACCTCCCAGAAACTGCAAAAATCAGTCCCAGGACTCCTGGAGAGCAATTAAAAGTAATTGGAAAAATTAGATAAAACTCTCTCACTCTCTCTCTCTCTCTCACTCTGTGTGTGTGTGTGTGTGTGGGGTGTTTGTATGTGTGTAAGGGGGTTATAGAAGGAGAGAAGAGTGAGAATTTAATGGGTATGAGAATGAATAAGGTCCTTTGGTAAAATGTTCATCATCATCTTTAGTGGTATGATAGAAATGCTGCCTAAAAACAGTGTTAAATTTTGCCTTTTTTTTTTCCTGAATGGAGCAAGCGTAAGTCCAAAGTTTCACATTTCCTTTGTTTTTTAAGGGACATTGTTGGTAACCTATTACAACCTCTCAGATCTTTAGTAGCTTTTGCACGGAAACCTACCTTCCAAGGGATTTTCTGCTATTGGGTTGCACATGCCACCTTCATAGATTGGTCTTTCATACTACAGCTGGAGTCCTAGAAATGCCCCAACTTTCTAAGGAATTAATTTGGCATAATGGAAGGGATCACGGTGGCAGTCCATTAATGAGTCGTCATCATTGTGATAAATGCATGTTCCATGAAAAGGACATCTCCCGAGCATCTTTATTCCCTTCTAAATCAAATAAAAAACACTGTTTTTGGCATATTACACCCAAAACAGCCTTATTTTATTCTGGTTATCTGTAGACCATTTCAAGTACTTACAATTTAAAATACAAGTTTAGGAAACTTTTTCCAATTTATAACAAGAACGAGAAACTTCTGAGTCAATATACCAATATATGGTAAAACATGTCCAAGTGGATTTACAGATTCATGGTTATTTATACCTCACAGCAGATAAGACACAAGGACTAAACACAAGCACACAGACTCTAGAATAATAGTATCAAGTACTGTGATAGTGGGAAGCATGCCCCTTATTCTCACTGAATACCTGTAAGACCGATAACTTAAAGCGATATGATTTAATTTTGTTTGATGGGCTTGAAAGCTTTTTGATTTTCTGAACAAAGGACTCTGCCTTTCCTCTTTTTAGATATTGTTTCTCTTAAATGGTAGCTTGCAGTGTAAGCCAAGATGTCTCAACAAAACAGTCTCTAGGAGGCTGAGCAAAAAGAGAAATGGTAACTTAGCTTCATATCACCTCTAAATAATTTTGATCACTACTGTCTGAGAATCACTAGTCTAATAATCAAAAATCAACATGAGATATTTATAGAAAATTTGTGTGTGACTCAATATAGGGATGTCATAAAAGAAGCCAAACAAAACTCTTTCAAGGGCAAAGGTAAGTATAATTTACTGTTTTTTTTAATCATAAAGGGAATACATCTGCATTGTTAAAAATTTGGAAAATACTGAATACTGTGATGATCCTTTGATACTGGATGATAAATGATTCCTTTGCTTCCTTATTTTATTCTGTACAGTTTTATAACAAGTAACACTTTCTTGTAAGAATGGTGTAGGGAAAAGTGAAAGAGGTCACCATGGGGAAAAAACCTTCAATAATTAAAAGAGTGTTTCTTACAATTCTCTTGCAGAATCTACCAAAGGAGAAAACAAAATCTATCAGTCTTTCTATGTGGCTTAGTGAAATTATTGAAGCCATGGCAAACAAAATGGAGTTAACATTTGGACAAATCAATGAAGCATGAGGTTAGATCTTTTTCTCATGTTTGATGATACACTAATCATGAAAATATGCCTTGAGTCATATTATAACAGGATAGAGAAAATAAAACTTGATTAGAAGTGACTATGCTTTTGGCTATCCTTTCAATTTCTCTTTACTTTTCCTGACAAGTGATAGCTTTATGCACAGGAGGTTCTCACTTGGTCACTGAGAACCAGAGGTGGCAGAATTAAAAGGAAGTGGAATTTATATAATAGTCTCAGAGGCAATTCAAATGGTAAAATAATTTATAGTTTTTGAAAGCTCTAAGGAAAGGATAGGACCCTTAGAGGTTTCCTTTCAGAAGCTTAAACAGAAAAAGACCAAGAAATCAGTGAAAAGTATGTATTTGTCCTGTGTATCTTCATTTGAAGTATAGCCTTGAGTTCCTACAATCTCACCCCTACAGATGACTCAGATGAGTCTAACAGCTGTAATTCTAGAAGAAAGCTAGGTGACTTTCATTTGAAATAAAAAGTATCCTGACTTGTCGGGCGTGGTGACGCACGCCTGTAATCCCAGCCCTCAGGAGGCTGAGGTAGAGGTTGTGTCATGAGTTCGAGACCAACTTGGGCTACAACGCGAGCAGAAGGCCGACCTGAGCTACATAGTGCGACCCTGCCTCAAAAAACCAGGGCCGGGAGTTTGGCTCAGTGGCTTAAGCGCCTGTCTGGCAGGCGCGAGATTGTGAGTTCAATCCCTGGTGCACCCCCCAAAAGAAAAAGTATCCTGACTTTTCATCTTCTGTGTCAAGAGTTGTCCAAGTGGAAATACTTGACAGATGCCTAAGAGCCCTGTTTGGAAGGGAATGTATCAAGTTAATCCTCAGCCTTTCCCACTGTTTTCAATCTCTAGGTCTCTTACCTTTCTGAACCAGCATTTGACTTTAAACTCCGAAAATTTTGATTGTCTAAATCCAAACTGTAGCTCCGCCCACTTTCAGCTTTTGGAGTTACAATTTCTCCTCTGGTTGCTGATCTGAACTTACTAAGAAGAAATCTGAAATCACATACATAGGTGCATTTAAAAGCAAAATAACTAAGAAAGCATTTTAAGATATCATTTCAAGAATATAATTTTTGTTTTGGGGTATAGCTGTGTGGTAGAGCATGTAGTTAACATACACAGGGCCTTGGGTTTGGTCCCCAGGACTACACACATATGCACACACATGCACATGCAGAAGTATTTTCAACAGTAAGCAACACTTCAATAAAGGAGCACTGGGGCTCAAGCGGTCTAAAGAGCTGCCAATGCCTCTGTAACACAATGTCAAGGGAATCAAGGGAGGAGGCTATGACATTATTCCAGGACCTTCCTACTTGAGGACAAGTCTGGCCTTTATGCCTGCTAAGCAGAAAATCATCTACTTTGAGAGTTTACCCCTGCTACATGAAAAGACAGTAGTGTCTGAATTGAGCCTGTTTGCAAGAGTGCTAAGTATAGGGAGTTTGTACTCATCTTGTCCAGAGAGGAGATAATCTTCCAGGAGACACTGAGGTAGCAACTTGTTAGACTCCCACTCCATGAGAGCAGTGACTGTATTTTTTCATTCCTTGCCACATTCCTTGAGAATGGTGCCTCGCACCTACTAGAACCCAACCAACTCTAATGGAATCAGTTACTAAATTCACATGGTGGAAAGCATCTTTATATCTTCCGCAACATTTCCCCTATGCTAATGAAATTGAAGCAATGGAGTATCTCAGGTTGGATGAAATTTGATTGCATTCCCATTTCACTAAATTGTTTGGAACTTAAAAGTACAGCTTTTTAGGAACTGAGATTCAATTACGGATCCAAGATACTGAGTATCCCAAACATAGCTCTTTTCAAATACACTATTATAAAAGGGGGGGGGTAGAGTAGAAAGGGAAAAATAATTGAAATGTATTATGGTTATGTATCAATTTCCCCACAATGAATGTAATCATTCTGTACCACAAGCATGTGCTAATAAAAATTTAAAAATTTTAAAAAAAACAAAGCTATGTTTTTTGAAGGGATGGCATTGGGAGAGACCAGTTCATTTGATTTATATTTAACTGTGTTCTAGGGGAAAATGGATTACAAAAGTACTGGCAGAATCTTAACAGAACCTGCTAAATTGTCTCTGCTTCCAAGAACCTTGGAAGTATGTCATTTTCAAAGTGTCAGAAGCTTCAATCTACTGGAAAATTACATTTTTTGGTGAGAACAGCACTCACTATTATGTCAGTGTCTACTGTTCTGAGAACCATCTCATAGAGCTCTCCACCTCTGCACATCACTTTAAAGTGCCTGCTCTGTCAGGATTCATTTTTCTCCCCTCCCAACACTCTGAACCCTATCCATCTGTCAAGTTCCACATCTAGTCCTTCTTAAAATCTGGTATCTTTCTTGATGGCTCTGTGTCCTCCCAAGCATTTATTTTCGAGTCATACATTTAATACTTACCTATTACCTTATGGCATCTGTTGTGATATATTCACACCCTGTCTTATTTATAAAGGCTTTCAGTAGCTCATATTGCCATTTTATATTTTCCCACAATTCCTTTATGCTTATTAACTTTTCAGGTGTGGACATTTCTCCTGGACTACATATTATATTCATTAAGACTGAGGACCAGAGATTCCAGAGACAACCAGCAGGGTTAGATTCATGTTATGACAGTTTCAATGAGTCAGGATTTGTATAATTCATTGTGCTGGTGAGTTACTTACTGTATCCTGGCTCCAAGCCCCGCTCATCTCAATAACATACACTATGATGCCTGCATTGGGGTCTGCAAAATGTAGCTCCAAGTGGCACTTGCAAGCTACTAGTTACTTATTTTGTTGCACCACTGATTGTTTTTGAGGAGACAGTCACTGCTATTGACAACACAAAAGCAAAGAAGCCTCTAGTCTAGCACTTGAAGAGCTGACAGTTAAGTTTGTGGAGGGTGGTAGAGTGCAATGTAAGGAATGATGCCCAGGCACAAGGCACTGTGGGAATCCTGATGAGAGATAATTTGATTTAATGTGATGGGACATCAATATCTATGATAAGATACTTGGAAGACTCTAGATCATCTTTTCTATTTATTTCTGTTAATTAAAGAAGATGTGTTTAGTCATGAGTGTTTGAGTGAGATGACATTTAGATTTCATTGCCATAGTTCCGGACACTAAAAAAAGAAGCCCAGATAAGGGCTCAGGCACTATCAGCATTTTATGTTGGCTTCTGCTGAGATAATGAAGCAAAGGTACCTGTAAAAGATAATGTGACTTGGCAAATATTAGAGTTCTTGTTGCACTGACCACAACACTGGTCAAGAAGCTGCCCCAGAAATAAAGATAAAGTGCAGGGCTGCCTGTAAAGCAGCAGTTTACCTTTTGGTTCTTACAGTCTGGATTTGGGGGGCAATTCTTCTCCCTTGATGGGACCCATTTATCCCCAGTTCCTTAGTACCCTCTTGCATCTTGCCCCTTGTGTATTGCGCATTGCTATTTTTAATACTTTACACATATATTTGCTTCATGAATTAGGTTGAGATAACCAATATGACATTTTTCCTTAAAGAATTGTTAATTCTAAAC
The DNA here is from genome assembly GCA_004363535.1 of Dasyprocta punctata. NCBI lineage: Eukaryota > Metazoa > Chordata > Mammalia > Rodentia > Dasyproctidae > Dasyprocta > Dasyprocta punctata. The sequence goes on along the minus strand of RJWM01004998.1, from coordinate 67,691 downwards.
ATTGGATATCATATTTAGGCACAAGTTGATTCAGGGATTTCATGTATCAGCATTCAGTTTGGAGGAGAGGGAAACTGATATTCTACAGCAAAAGTAGTCATAGACAATGCTGACCTTGACATGAATCCTTCTATCTAGAAGTAAAGGGAACCATTTGGTGCAATAGCAGATTTGTCAAATGAAAGGAGATCTCTTACATGCACATGTCAGCAGGCACTTATATTTATGCAAGGTTGAAAGCAATTAAAACTGCACTTCCTGAGGAAAATGACAAAGTATTTTCTCCACTGAGTTTCAGACTTCCTTTGGGTCACTGAAGTGACACTGAGCTTGAAAAACTAAAGAGTCTTTATTTTGCAGGTGTCTGGGATAAAGATTAAAACTTCCCTTGGAGAGGCTGTCTTACCCTTTTCTCTTGGGACCATCATGGCTGGCCTTCTGCCCAATAGAAGGTGAAGTATCAGATTTTTCTCCATCCTGGTCGGTTTGCTCTTGGCTTTGTATTTCTTCAGATCCTTATTGAAATAATCAGAAGACAAATTTATGTGCATGACGGCTATAAATGAAAGCAAATTTCTACTCTGCATTCACTTTTCTAAATGAGCATAGCACAAAATAATTGTAGTTTCTCAGGTACACATTTGTTTCTAATTTGTTGAATGTTCCAGAGATGACTAAGCAGTAAAATCAGGAGTTCTCCATAAAAGATTTGCTGAGATAAGCATTCTAAGAAAGAGTACAATGAAAGAATAAACCCATTATCCCTCTATGCACCCTTTTAGAATGAGGGACCCTGGGTTCATGAGAGCTCCAAATCCCTGGGGACTAATTTCTGGTATGAGATTGTAGAAATCATACCTTGATTTTTGAACACATAAATCAGTTTTCCTGAGAGGGTGAGCATCCATGTATATACCTGGTGAGTTGAGAGTCAGTTCACATACTGAAAAGCACTGAGTTTTGAGTGAAGGGCAGACCACAGCTTACTGTTTAATTCTTATTTTACTCCACTCCTTTTGCAGCATCAGATCTGATGCTACCCATAATTGCAAGTACCACACAGAAGTGACACTGGAGTCAGTTTCAAGCATCATGGCCCCTTCCTGCTAGACTTAAAAACAAAGGCACTAGTCTTCTACCTGTGAAAGATCAGATAGCCTAGGAATAGTCTAAAAGATGCTTGTTCTATTTTTACTACACTATGCATGAAAAATATGCCCCCAAACACAAATCTCACTCAATATTTAACCAAATGAATTACAGTTTAAATGTACTGAAAAACATTCTCATTGTCAGTGTTATTTGCATTTGGTGCCAATATAATACTCCATTGATTAAAATTGTACTATATACATTTCAGGTCATGTAGCATCTCCAGCTCCTGTCCACTAAGTGCTTTAACTCACTCTAGTCATTGTGCAACAAGAAGTGTTTCTTTGAATTTCCAAATGCTCCCATTTTGGGAATGGAGCACAGTTCACAATATCAATGCTTGCTTGAGAATCAAAGATTAGAAAAAGGACCATTTAAAAAAAATTGTAAAGAAACCCACTTACTGAAATATCAAGACTTTCTTTCACAATGTGAATCATTTAATTGATCTTTTTATACTTTCTTAAACGATTAGTAAAATACTAGAAGTGCATTCAGAAAAAGAACTGTAATGAAGATAAATGGCTTTTTAAAAAATCTCAGTGTGTCATATATATTTATATATAATCACTATGAGTTTTATTTTCCATTAACCTCCTCTTTGTTATATAAATTGTGTGTTAAGATTTCATGCTACCAAGTTGTGAAATGACCAAAGCGATTCAAAAAATTCAACTCTACTTACATGGTACAAAACATAAGGGAGTAATTTATTCTGCGAAAATGAAGATTAGAAGAGTTTTGGAACCAAATAATTACCTGGACTTCTTCTTAAGATTGACTGTCGGACAATATCAGTGCCCAGAACATTGACTTGCTTGAAACGCTTTGTCTTTTCTTCATAAAACCATTCACCAGTTATAATTCTTAGCTGCCTACTCAAGGGAAAAGGGGAGAGTATTGAAATTGAATTATTTTGCTGAATGATTAACTCTCAAAATTCCTAATTAAGTAAAAAATAGCCAGTTATTTATAGTTTATCTCAATCTCTGAAGTATTCTATGGTGACAATCATATTTATCATATACCATATAAATTTAATCAAATTTACTACATGCTATCTTCTAGGTAACTGCTAATTGTTCCTCATATTTTGATTACCTTTATCTACATAACAATGTCGTGTGAACATTACAATTCCCACTTTATGGATGAAGAAACCGACACAACAATCAAATGACAAGCTTCACATCACACAGCTGGCAAGTAATAGAGCCAGAACTCTGGTCCAATTAGTTTAGCCTGGGGTTCAAGTTCTCAGCCCCTGCCTTAGCAGGTAAATGGTCTTCACTGCAAGCAATCAGGAGAAACTGAATGTTCAAGCCATACAGGGACCACAGTCAGAATCCATTTCAGAAAAAATTCTTGATGTAACATAAACACGGGGTTGGAGTAGAGAATGAGACAAAGAGACTGGTTGGCCATTGTAGCAGTCCAAGAGAAAGAGAATAGGACCGAAACTAGAACAATGGTAAGAGTAACAGAGAAGGAGACTAATCTAAAATGGAGGTGGCAGAAATATCAGCCTAAATGTTACAAGAAATTAAATGTTAAACTTGAGAAAGGATCTTTAAACAGTCCTCTCCATTTTCTAAGCTACCTGCAATGGATATATGAAATCATCTTCGTCCTTCACTCCTGAAGTGGCTGTACTTCCACTTTGATTGTACTTCTTATATGACCTATAGCAGTGATGGTGAATCTTTGAGAGACAAGTGCCAAAACTGCAACCCCAAACCCACTTATTTATTGAGAAGTGCCAACACTGCAATTAAACCCGAATACTGAGGTTTTAGTTCAGAAAAAGAAGAACTCATACATTAACATCTTTTGTCTTAAAAGAAAGACAAATAACACACATGTTCCATAGGCTTGCCACCACAGACCTATAGCTTTTTAAGCTTTATTGTAGACCTATTTCTGGCCACACTCTCATATCTATTGGGTGGTAAGCTTCTTGAGAGGTGATATCTTCCTGATGCATCTCTTTTCACCTAATTTCTAGAAGGGCATTTTTTGTAGACTGTGCTCTCAAAGAATATTTTAAGTAAATGATCAGCTACTCCCCCATCACTTTAACACATTACATTTCTTTTATATCGTCACAATCTCAATACTACCAGTGGCATGAGGGCAGAAGTCTTGCCTCTGTTGTTCACTATCTCCAGGAACAGTATCTGACACTGTGTTCAATAAATATTTCTGGAATGACTTGCACTATATAGAATTTGACCTATAATACCTGTGCTTACAACAAGAATTTTAGCAATCATAGGAGTCATTCGGTAGTCTAAACATATTTCTAATTAAAAATGAAGAAATGTTTTTAGTAAAGAGAGCATGTCCTGCAAATAGAAAATAGGCCTGTGTGACTGGGGTAAAGGGTTTCTGGAGGATTATAGTGAAAATGAGGTTAAAAGATAGGTTTGAAATCATGTAATGTACATTCCTGAGTATCATACTAAGGGGCTGAAATGTCAATCAGGAGCCAAGGCAGTGATCGGACAGTTTTTCTGAAGTTAATTAGAAGATACAATTTCTGTAGAAATATATGGAGAAGGGAGAAATCAAAAGGAAGAATGCCAGTTAGGAAGTTATTGTAATAAACAAGAGAGAAAATGATGAAGATATAAATCAGGGTATCATGGGGATGAGTAATAAAGAAAGACATATATGCCTGGACCACTGAGAATGAGAATTAATAATTGATGATAAGTTTGATAGAGTGACTGAAAAAAAGGAACTAACCATAAGTCAAATGGAGACAAAAGCAAGTTATCTATACAACACAGATCCACACTTGAGAAACAGTGAAAATGTTAACTTTGGAAAAGATATTCATTGAAAGGTAAGAACATAGCATGCTCATCTCAGATTTACTTCCAGGTGGCTAGATCATCTATTGAGAAACATAAACGTTTTGGTGACCTAATTAACAATTTAAAATATGTTTGTCAAATGTGTCAAATCTCAGGTCTAATTTACCAAAACCAAAATTTTGAATAAGTTAAACTATTTCTGAATGTGTCCTTAAGTGATCTATGGACATATGTATCAGTACTTAGCATGTAAATTCAGGTGGTACTTGTGGTATTCTAAAGATGTCACCTCAAGATTACTATAAATCAAACACTAATCGATGTACTGATGTAATCAGACTTTGCAGAAGGAACTAGGTTACTAATCAGTTAACCTTATAATACTAAGATTATCCTGGATTATTCTCATGGACCCAAAGTGATCACATGAGTTTTTAAAAACAAAGGAAGAAGTAGGTACTGAACAGTGCCTAGAAGAGACACTGCAGAATGGGAAGTTAGATTGCAAACATGAGAAGGACTTGACACTTGAGAAGGCTCTGAGATGTAGGGATCTACAGACAAGGATTGGAGAGAGATGATGCTGGAAGCTAAATGTAGCTCTCAGCTAACAGCTGACAAGGAAATGGGGACATCATCTCTACAACCACAAGGAACTGCATTCTACATACAAGAATGAGCTTCAAAATAGATACTTTTTTGTTGTGTTTTTGTATGGTGTTAGGGATCGAACCCAGGGCCCTGTGCATAGAAGGCAAGAGCTCTACTGCTGAGCCACATCCCAGACCCCAAAGTAGATTCATTCTAGAGCTTGTTTGTAAGAGCTCAAATAGCTGGTACCTTGATATCAGCCTTATAAAACCTGAAGTAGAAAAACAAACCAAGCCAGCTCAGACTTCCAAATTACAGAATTATGAGATAATAAGCTTGTGTTAAACTGCTAAATTCTGATAATTTGTTAAGACAGGAGTAGAAAACTACTAAGATAATTAAACATAGAAATATAATTATTTCAATAGTCAACTCAGGAAAGGGTTGTGCATGTTATAAGATAAATAAGGAAAATTCAGAAACACAACAGGGCAGAGGTAGTCACGCTATGGGTTAGGGTTAGTTCAGACTTCCAAATTACAGAATTATGAGATAATAAACTTGTGTTAAACTGCTAAATTCTGATAATTTGTTAAGACAGGAGCAGAAAACTACTAAGATAATTAAACATAGAAATATAATTATTTCAATAGTCAACTCAGGAAAGGGTTGTGCATGTTATAAGATAAATAAGGAAAATTCAGAAACACAACAGGGCAGAGGTAGTCACACTATGGCCTGTGGGCCAAATTCATTCACTACCTATTTTGTATAGTCCATATGCTAGGAATTATTTTTTCTAGTTTTAAATGGTTGAAGAAATCCGCAGAATATTTCATGATGTATGAAAACTATATGAGATTCCAAATTCAACGTCTATAAATAAAGCATTATTGGAAGAGTCATACTCAATTGTTTATATATTGTCTCTGGCTGCTTGTGTGCTATACTTGCAAATTTGAGTAGTTATAGATGAGATGGTCCACAAAGCATAAAATACTTACTCTCTAGTGTTTTATTAATAAAAAGTCTATCAATTTCTGCAATAAGATAAAAAGATTACAGACAATGAATCAAGAACAAGGAGAAAAATGCCTCTCAGTGGTTGAAAATCACCAAATAGTGGCACAGCAAGGTTTTAACTTTTGTGTGTGTGTGTGTGTCCTTGGGATATGGGATGGAGTGGCTAGCACACTGACAGCAGTTTCATATGTGACACGAGAAAGTGGGATATGCCTAGTGTACATGGCTCAGCAATTGAACCTCCACATCAGCTTTAGCACATACACCTAGAACTGCCAACACCTAACACAAATAAGATCTTCCCCGAATTGGTAGTCATTACCTCTTGCTATCCTTGTGAGAACAACAACCATATACCTTGTATTCGCTCAACATAGATATAACCTTGAGTCATTTGTCATTTTAGAGATGAAACAACAGAACAGTCTCTTGGAATTATGTCTTTGTCACCTTCTTGTATCCTGGAGGTAAGCAGAAGACTTGGTAGCAGAACAGCAAATTAATACTGAGTACATACCACGTACCAAGTGATGCCCTAAGAACTTTATACACAGCATCTCTAATTCTCAGTATGAGTCATCAAGCAACTATTATTATTCTCAGTTTGCAGATAAGGAAAATAAAACTCACATGGGTTAAATAACTTGCCCAAAGTTGTAAAGCTGTTATGGCGGATACAGGGTTGATACTGAAAGACCATAGTCTTTAGACTTGGTAACATAGTGAGAAGAAAATTCATACTCACAAGCTATAAACTTTAAGGAGGGGTGAAAACCTGTGGAAGCCAAGGGATATTGAAAATGCATGACATTTCATACGCTTGTTGTGCACACATGTGTGTGTGAGTGTGTGTGTGTGTGTGTGTGTGTGTGTTGGGGGCACAGTGGAAAGCATGAAGAAGTAGTGAAAATGATAAAAAATAAATGATACCCACTTTAAAATTTGTATCTGGTATTTGAAAACTCAAGGCTAGAAATAGGCTGTATATTTCCTCTAAGTTGTATTCTGAAGAATGAGTTTATTTAAAATTACAGGGAATTACACTCACTGTTTATAAATAATAATTACTAAGCATTCAGGATTTGTTAGACCCTGTTTTTAATCAACATTAAACTCCTGGACTTCAAACCTTCATGTGGAAACTTAAAAGTGAGGTCAAGTTTTCTCTTTAGGCTTTTAGGGAGAGAATAAATAATCTTATCCTTAAAAAAAGTAGTGACTCAAAGCTTCATTTTGTTCCTTTACTCTTAACTACTAGAGACATCCGAGATAAGATGTGCTCTTTAGATATGTTAAGATCTTGGTTTCTTTCTGTTATTTATAAGGAGATTAACTGCAAGTGGTGATCAAAATATAAGGTAAATTTTTAAATTAAAAATATATTGCTGTAAAAGACACATTACCATTAGCTGTCCTCAAAATATTCCTCCTTGCTCCAAAGTTACTTAACCCATAATGCTTGCCACTTTCTGAAGTAGTCCTGGAAGTCCTTTTCTGAGTGTTTTTATAAGGTGTGATAAAAAGTATGGTGAATCCTGTTTCAGAGCACCATACAGTGAAAAGGTAGATTCGTTAAAAATAGTTTGTCCTCATCTATCTTACTCACTGGTTCTGGCACTGTGCAACTACTTGCTATTCCCCAAAGTCGAAGCGACCATGAAAGAGAAGCATTTTTAACTGATTCAGGACATTGAGGCAGCCACAATAGCACAACTAGTTTATGTAGATATTAAAGTAATATCCCCTCAGTGAACAAATCATGCCAAAAAAGGTGGGAACTTAGGTATATTATTGATAGGTGATGCAAACTAGCATATCAAGGCATTTAAAATAGCTTTTTACTATTCCAAAATACTCTGGGTCATTATGGGATTATTTTCACATGAATCTCTCCATTGTAGTTATATTATGAATGTTTGCTACACTAAGGGGTGATTCTGAAATGGCTGTGTACCTACTGTCAATACTTATCAGATCAAAAATCACCAGGAACTGCCTATGGATGAACAAATTGAGAATCTTGGTCACCGCAATGTAGGAAAACACACATTGCAAGAGCTATCTGGAGTCTCAGTAGAAGGGCATTTGAAAGGATTTACTATAGGATTTGAGTTTATGTTAGGTAATTTTAGGAAGAGTTCAAGCGATCAGGGAATTTTTTTCTGGACTACATAGGTGATACAAGGAAGTAGAAACAATTCTATGACTTATATCTCACTAAATTTAATTCAGGAGAGGAAACTAGAGCAAGATTAAAGTTGTTAATTAGTGAGGAAGCAGTTGATTATTAATATTAACTAAAAAGGAAGGTGTTTGATAGTTTATGACTTAAACATATACCTTTTATTTGTCTATTATTAGAAAGATTATGAAGTGTTCTTTGTTTTGTCCCACTTCACTGTGATTGCAGAATGATCTTGTGGGATACTGATGATCTGAGATTTTATGTAACAGAACACTATGGCCTACATATATGTGACAGCACCCAACAATACTAACACCTACTTATAAGTGTTGGACCACTTTCCAGATGTCAGAAATTGCATTTTATTTTTGTTCCCTGAACTTTCTCTGTGCATGTTCTAGCCATTGGTTCTATCTTTTCTCCAATTTTTTGACAGACACTCTTACATTTTATCTGTTTCAGTTACGTCTCATCTACTTCACTAATCATTACTAATTCATCAAAAATAAAAATATTGGGACCTTCTTCATGTTACAAGGAAGACACGGAAAGACAAGGATTGAATACTTTCTTCTTGTATGTGGTAACATAAAAAGTACATGACTTGAAAGTAGAAGAGGATTTACTAGATTACTAGGGATTAGGAAGTGTTCTTGGGAAGAGAAAGGGGTAGTCAGGGTAGAATGATGGTAGATGGACATAGTTAATGTATGATGCATGCATGTATGGAAATATCACAGTAAATTCCACTAATTTGTACAAATAACATGTGTTGATAATTACAATAATAATTTTTTTAAATACAAAGCCTCACAAGGACAGCAGTATGAAATGTTACAACATGACATGAATACAAATCAGCTCATCAAGCCATATTAGAGGTACTTCATTTTTGGTTCCCTCTTATGTCACTTTTATCTTTTGAGTCCTATGTTCATTTGGATGCTAATTAGAAAAAATAATCATTATGACTGTGTTAAATGGTAACTGTCTTGACTAACATAATCATGTGGAATTTTATAGATTTTATTAAGATAGCAAAACGAACCAACAGGCTGTGTCAATTTCCCTTTCATCCTGTTTCTATAGAGTTAGTTTTCAAACTAGACTCATAGTAGCTAAGTTGCTAGATTTAGAAGATTAGAAAAAATGTCAGGGACCACTCTGCTCTTTATATCAGATAACTTTCCTCCATTAGTCCCCTTACTGTAATCATTTAAGTCCTTCAGAAATAAAATCTCTTTACTTTTAACCAACCCAAGGTAAATGACAACAAAGGATGTTCTTCCTAGTGATTAGAGAATGAATCACTTTCTGATTCATCTCATCTCCTAGAGGTCAGGGTAATAATTTCAATTTCATGGTCTAGTAAACATGGAGACAGACAGTGGGGCTGTAATATTCTCTCATAACAAACAAAGGGCATTTGCTGCCAATAAAATATTATTCATGCTTCCTTTTGGAAAAAAACTCCATGAATGGCAAACAGGATACATTCAATACTAACATTAAGTTTTAGCTTCTGCGATCATACAGACTAATAGTTGAATATCAGAGAAGTAGTATACTCTGATTTTCAGATTGAAAATTGATCATAGATTTTGATATATTCAATTAAACATTCATGATGCAAATTTCCAGCTATTTCACAATGATCTAACTATAGATAAATTCTTGTTTTTGCAGACTTACGAGAAACACATTGAGAGCTGTTTTCTCCTTAGTACACTTTAATGTATTGAGACAGAATTTCTTTTATGCATGAAATAGTAATTTAATAAACGTATTTTCCTTCTTAGGCTATGAAGCTATTAAGACTGGTCCACGGTTTATTCAACCTTCTGTCCTTAGCTACTTGTACACCAGAAGGTTATCAATAAATATGTAGGAGGAGCGGATGGACAGGTCCATGGATAGATCAATTGGCTAGGTGGATGGTTGGGTTTATTAAGTTATTGTTTCACCAGTAAAAGGAGTACAACTGATTCAGAAGTTCTGTAGCAATGATTTAACATGCCCAAGGAAAACACAGAATTTTTAATTTGTTATTATTTATTCTCATACCTTCTGATAATAATTTGCCTTATAGTTACATTTTTCTGCAGGAGCTAGAAATTTACTTTGCTCAGAGGGCAATGCATTTGGCATGGTTATTTTTTTTTTCAAACTCTGTCTTCCTAACTGAAAAAATAAACCTGGATTTGTTTTACATTTGTTCCACTAACTCAAGCCTAAAATGCTTTATGTAGGAACCATTTATTCATATTTTCATCTGTTCATTAGTTAACTTGCTTATTCATTTATGTGACTATCTATTCATTTAATAAATATTCATCGAGCACCTCTATAGGCATCCTTCTAGGCACTAGAACTACATCGGTGAATAATATAGGTAAAAACAATTGCACATATGTTTAGAAAGCTTATATTCTAGTGGAGGAACAAAAAACAATAAATAAGATAAATAAGTAAAATATACACCATATAAGATCTAAGGTGAAAAACACAGAAACATTCATCATACTAAAAATTAAATTCTTATTAATAAAACCTAAAGGTAACCTGATGAGATTTAAGAGGAAGGTCTCAGTGAATTAGACCTTCAGTTACAGTAAACTAACTAGTAGATGAGTTGGTGGTAAAAAAAAGAAAAAGAAAAAAGAAAGCCACTTGTGTATTCTATTGAATAGAATGCTTCAGTAATAACAATTTGCATTACTAAGTAAAATAAAATCTTCTTCCATACCAAAACTGTTGTCTGAGTGAACAAGGGTCAGAGGGTAAAGAATAAGGTGTACATAAATGGAACAAAAATGGAAAGAATGCAAACTAAGAATCAAAATATTCTTTCATAAGAATTGGAGAAGTAGTTATTGAGAACTTTCCCATAAGTCATTAGGCTTTCTAGTTGGAATATCAATTATTCGTTAAAATTGCATTTCCTTCTTCATTGTACTGAAATGTCAAACCTCAACTTGGCACAATCTGTTGGAGAAACGTTTAAGTGAAGAAATAAACAAACTCAAAATCTTGAATACTCATTCAACTCTAACATACATGCTAAATCTTAGTGTTCTTATTTCTACTATCTATAAAGTATAAAATTAATTGTCTTTTTTGCCTAATAGGTATATTATGAGTCTCTGAAGGACTATTCTTTAAGAGTCATTGTGATCCAGAAACAGATCAATGATTATGGGAACTGAGGGCCCAATTTTGAAATGTGTTCAATTTCTAACTTACTGTGTTTATGAATGGGCAATGACCCTACTCAATTTGCCTTCCATAATAAAAAATGTATATTCTCAGTAGATACTGAATCCTAAGGTTTTTTTTTTAATTTTTCATATACTTTGGCCATTTGTCAAATGTCACCAGGTTTATAGGGAAAGAGGTAAGACCAAAACTAAGAGAAACAACAAACAATGTAAACAATCCCAAAAGGGACTCAGATAATAAAGGTGTAGTTCATAGACTTTAAAATAGCGACAAATAATTTATTGAAAAAATACAAGAATGAAGTAAGCAGAGAGTTAGAAAGTACAACATAAACAAAAGAAAATTCCCAAATTTGAGAAACACAACTGATTTTAAGAATGAAATGCATGAGATGACATATTAGACATAGTAAAAAAAAGGACTAGTAAATTTGAAGACAGATCAGACAAATACAGAAATTTAATGCAGCGGTATAAAATGATAGAAAAATCAGAAAGGAAAATGAGAAGTACACAAAAGTTGTTGAATGTAACTAAGACATACATCTAGGCTACCCAGAGTAAAGGAGAGTTATAAAGGAGCAAAGAATAACTGATGGTGAGATATTGTCTGAGAAATAATCACATATGAAAAAAGGCATTAAGGCATGGATTCAACACACTCTAGAAATGCAAAAATACATAAATACAAACAAATTGGACTGAGGCATTCTGTACTAACTGTACTAACCACTAAAACTTAATAGAAAAGGTATAAATATTAAAATAGCCAAAGAAAAATATTACTTTCAAAGGAGCAACAGTATACTGATAACTAGTTTCCCTAAAAGAAGCCAATTGAATCTTTAACTTACTGAAATAATTTCCAACCTAAGATTCAGTAACCAGTAAGCATTTTGGAAAACAGTATGGAGGTTCCAAAAAAAAAAAAAAAAAAACCACCACAAAAGACGTAGTATATGATCTGGTTATCTTATTAGTGACCATATACCCAAAGGAACAAAATAATTATGTGAAAGAGAGCTTTTGCATTCCCGTGGTGATTCTAGCAGTATATACAATATATAAGAAACAGGAACAGGAGTGTTCACAAACTGGTGAGTGGATAAGGAAAATGTAGTACATAGAAACAATGGAATACCATTGAGCCACAAAAAGAATATGTCATTTGTGATAACACGGATGGAACTAGCGATTATAATGTGAAATAATTCAGGCACAGAAAGACAAGCACCACATGACCTCACTCATAATTGGAGTCTAAAAAAGTTGATCTCATAGAAGTGGTGAGAGAATTGCTAGAAGCTGGGGAGAGTAGTGGAGAGGGATGGTGGGGAAAGACTGATCAGTGGTCACTCAGCTATAGTTTGAAAGGAACAAGATGTGCTGATGTAATGAGATACTATTGCACAGTAAAGTGATTATAGAAAATAATTTATTGTGTCTTTCACAAAGTTACAAGAAAACATTTTGAATGTTTTTACTATACAGAAATGATACTTGTTTGAAGTGATAGATATGTTTAACCGGATTTAAGCATTACACCATTCATATAATTACCAAAACATCACTTGATACCCTAGTAATGTGTACAATTGTTAAGTTTTGATGTACCATTTAAAATAAATTCAATTTAAATTAAAAAAAATGAAGAGAATAACCAATGAAAGTATGTCTGAAAATTAAGAGTGAAATAAAGCCACGCTAAGAAAAACAACAGAAGGTACTCATTGCTAACAGTACTACACTAAAGGAAATACTAAAGGATAACTTGAAGGCAGAAAAAAAGTTATTCCAAATGGAGGCATAAAGATGTAGCAAAAAAATATGGAGCAATGAAAGGGTAACAAGGTGGTAGATGTAAAAATATAAAGCAAATATAATCAGAACTAAAAGAATAAGTAGAAGATTCACAATCATTATGAGTTTAAAATACTTCTGCCAGTTTCAATTGCACATAGATTATAAATCTAGCAGTAAAATAGTAACAATTACTGATGATCATATAGGAGAATATTTCCATGATTTGGAGGTTAAGGAATATTTTCTTCAATAGGGTACAGACAGTCTCATTAATTATGTGGGAAAGATTAACAAATTAAACTACTAAAAGAATCAACAACTGTGATCTCATCTTGTTAAAAACTTTTTGCACATCAAAAGAAATCATCAATTGTGTGAAAAGAAAACCCACAGAACGGGATAAAATTTTAGCCCACTGTCCTTTAGACAAAAGACTTCTATGTAGAACATATAAGAATTGAAAAAGTCAGACCCCCTAAATTCAAAGACCCAATCCAGAAATGGACATTTGAGATGGGAACACACTTCTCAGATGAAGAAATACAAATGGTAAATCAATATATGAAGAAATGTTCAACTTCATTGATCATTCAAGACGTGCAAATTAAAACAACACTGAGATTCCACCTCACCCAAGAAAGAATGGCTATCATCAAGATATCAACCAATAACAAATGCTGGCAGGGCTATGGGGAAAAGGGAACCCTTCTCCACTGCTGGTGGGAATACAGACTGATACAATCACTGTGGAAATTTCTCAGAAAATTAAGATTAGAATTCCCACTTGATCCAGCTTTTCCTCTTCTGGGTATTTTCTGAGAAGAATTAAAAACATCATACCAGAGTGATATATGTGCACCCATGTTTATAGCAACACAATTTGTAATACCTAAATATTGGAAACAACCCAAATGCCCATCAACTGAGGAATGAATTTAAAAGATGTGGTATTTTTATACAATAGAGTACTACTCAGTCATGAAGAAGAACAAATGAGGCTTTTATAGGTAAATGGATGCAGCTAGAGACCATACTCATAAGTGAAATAAATCAGACCCAAATGTGTAAACATCATATTATCTCACTAGTATGAGAAACTGAGCAAGTAAATAGGATACAAAATGTGCAACAGAAATTGTGAATTGGGAAGAAATTGTTCAAAAGATAAAAAATGTGATAGCAGAAAGGAAGAAAGGGAAAAAGAAAAAAATATGTATATACAAGATGAGTAAAACAGCTATACAGCTAGCTTCTCTCTGTTCCTTGAAAAGAATGTTTTGTTTTAACATTGTTCAGACAAGAAAAAAAATATTGTTCAGACAAGATATCTTGCCTATATCCTGTACTCTGAATAACTACTAGGAAGACAACAATATGCAATGTGTCAACTATTGCAACTGTCCTACTAACCTGTTTTGTAATTCGGTTTCATTGTTTGTTTACCTTTTTTTCTCCTTAAAAATTTTTAAAAAAGAAAAAGACAGATTAGACTACTAGTATTAGAGGTTCCTGCTCATAAAATGTATCACTAAGAAAATGAAAAGTCAAGTCACAAGGTAGGAGAAGATACCTGCAACACAGGTAGCCAATGCAAATTGTACACTGAATACATAAAGGAGTTTTTCAAATCAGTCAAAGGTTATTGTAAAACCTACGTGTCAGAGATTTGACTAGTGTTCTTTTCCCCAGATCTGGTAGAAGATATTTGCCATTGGCAAAGTATCAAAATAAATTTGTTTATGTGGAACAAGCAATTGAAAATGATCACTTAAGTAAATCAAAATAATATATCCAAAGTCAGTAATGAAAGAAATTAAGTGGCTCATTTCTTTACAACTGCTTATTTCTGGGAATTAAGGCTATAGGTCAGTGTCTCAGCACCTGCCTAGCAAGCTTGAGGTCCTGAGTTCGATTCCTGGTACCCCTTCCCCACAAAAAAAGAATTGCTTATTTCAATCCAGTGTAGAAAAATAGTAGGAATTCGTCTATTCAGAGTCACCTCAATGAAACGATACAAAAACTATTGATTAAATAATGTAGGTCACTGAATATAGAAGTTTTTAACAGAACAATACTCCTTGTTCAAAAAAGTTGGAAATGGAAGATCATGGCAATTACTACACTACTCACTTTTCCTCTCAAAATGACCTCTTAATGCCTGTAACAGGATAAGTTAGTGAAGGGAAAAGAAAAACTGAATTTAATTGAATTAAACAAGCTATAATGATGGCAACATTTCCTACCTCAACCACAACAAAGACAGCTCAACACTGAGTTGCCTTGGAATGTGATTATGAGGCGCCTTCCAGAATAGTGGAGACAAATAAATATTGGGAAGCGAAAACATACCAGTTGATTCAGAGGAGATTTCTCTAAAAAACAGGAGTTTGGTAGGCCCCCTGAGTATCAAAGACTAAATCATCTTTAGATTCTAGGTTAAATTAGATACAATGATCTCGACATATGCTCAAGTTAGCAGAGTGAAATCCCTGCCCCTTACATGCGGTGGTAAATGGTAAGATTCTCTACATGTGCCCTTTCTGAGGGAAAAGTAGGTTTGAAGAGAAGAAATTCGGGAAATATTTCAACTGTGTTCCTCAACTGATGTGAAAAAAGGCTGTACATTTGATATTTATCTTGCCAGTGACTCTCGAATGTGCAAGAATATCTCGTGGGAATTGTTTGTGCCTTCAGAGAAGTCTTGTGTAACAAGACTGCTTTCTGCTTTGAATCAGTCTCTCTCTCTCTCTCTCTCTCTCTCTCTCTCTCTCTCACACACACACACACACACACACACAAAATTGCACACATCAAAGCCCTGCCAAGGCATTGCTGAGCCTGTGGTTGGGTTATACTTTAACTGTACTGTTTATCCCTAAATTTAAAATGCTATTTTTTTTCTTTTCCCTACATCAATCCCTTCAGCCATCAAATCTCCACTTTCCACAAAAAGACAAGAAACTCACGCAATTTTGGCACACACAGTACACTTCCAGCTGCCATCGAAGCCCACAACCCGACATTCACTGCACACCCTCAGGGAGCAGGCCTGGCAAGGGTTTCCTCGGTCAAAGATCAGGCCCAGGTTTCTCTGACAGTGAACACAGACTCTGCTGGTCCCCTGCTGGGTCTTCCCACTTCTACGTTTTGCTTCTAAGAGTTCATTTTTCAGCTTTCTAGAAAGAGAGAAAAAAACTCACTTTAAAAACCATTGAGAAGCAGGGTCTCAATTTCACACTTACTTTCATTTAGAAGAACAGTTGAAACAAGGAGTCACAGCCAAATACTTTCAAGAAATATATTTTCCCCCTCCAGAATCAACTATCCTTTGATAATAACCATTGAATGATACATTGGAGTTTTGCACTAGCACTATTTTTCTGTAAGTACTTATTTGCAATGTACTCTACCTTATCAAAGACATCTTCGATCTTGTAGTGTTGGAGCACTGCCTCCATGTAGTAGTGGTGGCAAACCTATGGCACTTGTGCCACAGTGGGCTGTTCACATCATTGAAAGCTCTAAAAAGTCCACCATCACTGAGTGTGCACAGTACCATGTTTTTTATCTGCCTAGGTATGCTACATGAGGCAACAGTGCAATTGGAACTTTCCTTAAAGCGACCTGGTGAAGATTATGCCTATAAAGATATTGCTTACCATCTCAGATCTAAACACTCCTGCTTAGCATTTGAGAGTTTCTAACAATTTCCATTAGCAAAAGAATTTTGCTTTCAGATATGTCTGAGTCTAGGATCAATCTTAAATTAGCTGTCCAATCATGGCAATGATTTATCCACTTAATCTCAGTCTCTTCATCTCTAAAATGGGAGTAATTATATCCTTGTATGTTTGTTTTTAAGAGTAAATGACATGATATAAGAAAAGTTCCCAGTGTAGCACCGGGAACAAATGTTAGTTCCATGTTTTTTCTCTTACTACTTGACATGCAACCTATGTATGTATCCTTCAGAAATCTGCTATTTCAACTGCAGTTCTTGTTCCAACAACATTAATTAATTACCTGGGAGGTTGTTAGGAACACAAAATCTCAGGCCCCACTTCAGACATACTTCATATCAGATCAGATCAGAGCGGAGCAGAATCTGCATTTTAATTTCACATATTCACATTTCAGCAAAATGTCCAGATAATTACAGTTTGAGAAGTGTGGCTTTGGAATATTTATTCTTAAATCTGGCTATACATTGGGATTAACTGAAAATTTTTAGAAAGTATTGATAACCACTTCTCATGCCCATAGAGTCTGTTATCACTGGTTTGGGATGTGGCCAATGTAAAGGTATTTATAAGGTTCCCTGCTTATTCTAATGTACTGCTGGATTTGCAGAACATTGGTGTGGAAGGCAGGTGAAGTCTCACTTAAATGCTCCACAAACAGGCTCCTTTATGTTATTAACCAATCCTTTTGTCACCATAATATTTCTATTGTCTGTTTCTTCAGATAAATCGAGATTCATCCCACATGTTTCATACCATATCCTTTTATATTTGTAACACTAAATTTTGTCAGACCCAACCAAACTTTCATCTTCCCAAAGGCAGGAGAACAGCTATAGTTCTTGTATGTACTGTCCAGGATCCAATTCCACACTAGCATATGAAGTAGTTGAATATTTAAAGTTATTTATTATTTATTTTGACTCTTTGAACTTTGAGGTATTGTGAATCTTGCATTACTGCATCCACAGTATACTTGTGTTGAAATATCACACTTAACCCATTAATACAAGTCAATAGAAATAAAATAAAATATTTAAAAATATAGTAAGCAGTACAGATGAAACCATGAATCAGGTCTTCTAATTCCCAGTGTAGTAAGAGAGTCATAAATGGAGCATTTTAAAAACTAAAGTTTCCAAAACTTTGACTTATGGTCTCATTCATTCAACCAACAAGCATTTATCAAATGCCTATCTACTGTATGCTAGGAATTCTGGTATTCACATATAAAAATGAATAAAAACAGGGCAACTATTAAGGGTTCCCATTATGCCTCAAGTTAGTTCAGAAGAGTACAAATGAAGCATGACAATTCTTCTGTGACAGAAGCCAGCTATGGAGAACACTCATATGCCTTCACTCTGTTGTCCATCTAAACACAAAAGACAAGAATTCACAGCACATGTTTTCCTAATCCCTGATTTACAATTTATGAAATATTATGCCTTCAAACAGAGCAAAAACCTAGTTCATAAAATCCAATGAATTGAGAGCCCCATAGAATTTATTTTCTGAAACTTGTAAAATACAGACTTCAAAATAAATGGGAAAAATTCTCACTTAAAGACCTCACTGTATTATTTATAGGATTAAAACAGTGGTCTGAACACCACAGGACACAAGTAAAGTAGAACATTACTTCCTCAAAATCGACAAGAAGTCATACAGTAAGTGATAAACAAAGTAATCAAAATGAGTACGACAAAGATGGCAATCCCAAATAGCTGCTATTTCTGAATAGGTTGGTGTGCCAGAGAATAATATACTGAGGAAATGGAGGCTTCTGGGATATTCTTGAGGTAAATTCTCCCCTGGAAGCATCTATGATCAGGTGTTTGAAGTTTAATCACTCGGCAAGAAGCTTCTTAAACTAGAATATCTGAGTCTACTTTGAGAAATACTGACCATAAATTAGTGAAATATTTGTATTACATTTTTCTTCATATGCTACTTGACAAGATTTTATTTAGCAGCCAGATATTTTTTGTGGTGCTGAGGATCACACCTAGGGTCTTGTACATGCAAGACAAGAGCTGTAATTCTAAGCCATATCCCTAGCCCCTAGCAATCAGATTTTACCTAGTTCACAGTTGTAGAGTATAAAAGGACTTGGGGCCCAGTATAAATCAAATAAGTGAGAAAAAGGCTTAAATATACTAGTTGAGCAATTCCTGAAACAACTGGTGCTTATCATTCTAAATATTTTGGCTATAATCTGAGATATGTGGGGGGAAACTGGGAAGAATTCCAAAGCCTCGTAAAAAATATTAAAGAGCTTACTTACTTTTCCACGCCTCTCTTAGAAACTGATCTAATTCAATCACATCTAGGAGATTCCATGTTGAGTGCACACAGCCATTTTCACACACTCATACAGCAGAGAAAGGGCAATAAAAGGATGTCTAAGTCTGCTTTGTGCTACTATAGGAGAATACGACAGATTAATTGATTCACAGAGAACAGAAATTTATTTCTTAGTGTTCTGGAGGCTGAGCAGAACAAGATCATGGGACTGATATCTGGTGAAGGTTTTCTTGCTATGTCATCCATGGTGAAAGGGTAAGAAAACACAAGAGGATAAGGGGCCAAAACTTCTATAATAATAAACTCACTCCCACCATCAAAACGCCAATCCATGTATGAGGGCAGAGCCCTCATGAACTAAGCACTTTCCACTACATCTCACCTCCAAACACTTACACTGGACATTACATTTCCAACACATGAGCTTTGCAGGACATATTCCAATCACAGTGCAGTGTAGCAGAAACTAAGAAAAGAAATTGTATAATTGGAGAAATAGTACTGAGGAGGAATGAAAGCATAGGCAGCTAAAAGTGAGGAATAAGATGGGAGATGAGATACTTCAGCCCTCTGTTTAACTAACCAGCTTTTACAAAGCAAGGTGAACCTCATTTCGTTCCTGCATGGCTTCCTTAGCCTCAGAAAAGTACCTGAAGAATATAAGCTTCTGGCTTGCAAGAATAATAGCTGTACATTAAGTAGAGAAGCCATCTGCATAAGCTGGAAATGCTCCTGCTTCCAAGTAACCGTCTTAAAAATGAGTTTCTTTCTTTTTAAACAACAAGATATCCAGTTAAGCAGCTGCTGACATTATTAGTTCAGTTGCAAAATAAGATCATCAAGGACTCAATAGTCTTTCATTCAGATGCTTCATCATGCTAAAAGTGTGGCTTATGATTCTTATGCAAAGAGGTCAGACAGCTCTAGCATATAGAATAGCATCCTTGTTTAAGGCAGGAGCAAGTTTATGTGTGGGAAGAGGGGCATCAGTTACATCTGTCTCTTAACGAAAAAGCAAAAGCTAATCCAGAAGTATTCTGATCAAGCTTCTCCTTAGATTTCTTTGAACAGATAATTTCATATCATCACATTAGCTGCAAGAGGCTGAGAAAGTGACTTCTCTCCATCTTTAATGAAAGGAGACCAAAAGATAAATGTTCTAGAATGACTCTCTTTCTTGAGAATAGCATGGAATTTCTCCAAGGCAACAACCCCCTTTTCCTGCAGACAGGCAACAGCCAATTTTGACGCATTAAAATGTGAGTTCAAGACCAGCCTGGGCTACAAAGTGAATTCAAGGCCGGCCTGAACTGCATAGTGAGACCCTGTCTCAAAAAGTAGAGCTGGGCATTTAGCTCAGTGGCCTAAGCGCCTGCCTGGCATGTGCGAGGTTGTTAGTTCGATCGTCAGTACAAAAAATCAAACAAACAAAAAACAAACAAGCAAACAAACTCCTTCATAATATTCCTGTGCTCCCTAAATAAGGAAGATATGAATAGCCAAAAATCTGACCTCAGATTATACAAACAACCAAGCCATAGAAGATATTCTTCATTGTTTCATTGTTTTACTGATTGTGTCAACCAATTTTCTTTTCACAGCTTTGGTACCAGTGAAAATAATGACTCTTTTTAGTTTTAGGCCACTCATATAATCACAATAACTCTCTTAGGTAAGTACTATTCAACTATATCACCCACCTTATTAATCACTTGTCTTTATCCTTTGTATATTTTCATACTGTCTTCTTTCTCTCTGTCGTAGGCTGAATAATGGGTACTCAAAGACGCCCTAATTCTTGAAGCTTGTAAATGTTACAATACTTAGAAAATAGTTGTAATCAATTTAAAAATCTTAAAATGGGGAAGTTATCCTGGATTATTTAGGTGGGTCAACATAATCACAAGTATTCTTTCAAGAATGAAGTAGAGCAAGATGAGATAAAGACAGAAAAGGAGAAGACACATAGAGAAGTCAATGTGATCACAGACAGAAATTGGAGTGATATGGTCACAACTAAAGGATGCCAGGAGCTAGATGTGATGGTATATGCCTGTAATCCCGCACTATGAGAGGCTGAAGCAGGAGAATTGGAAGTTTGAGACTAACATGGGCAATGTAGAGATTTAGGAAAATCTCATCACAAAAAATGCCCTGAGTTCTCAGTTTTTTGGCCTGTTCATCTTTTACCTTATTTATTTTTCTCTCTATGTAGGTCATCCATTCTCATGGATAAACTTTAGAACTTGTCATTTCTAGGAACTTACATTTTGTTCAAAATCATGAATTCATATGCCCTACTCTGAGAACTGGATCATTTTTCTCCCAGCTTCTTTACCCAAGATGACCACTGAAATCACTTCTTGATTCTAATGAGTACATTACTTCTCATGTCTATCAGTCTTCCTCTAGGACACATTTCTCTTGGAGTCAGGGCAGGAGCCCTGCTTGAGGCCATTCATCTTATTCCTCAAAAACACATTGGAGGCAGAAGATCACCTCATAGGACACCCATTTAGATTAAATAGGCAGAGAAGATATCAACAGCCCTATCCCATTAGCCTCAGATGGACAGAAAGTAATGACAACCAAAAGACAACATCTTTAACCTATCACCAGATATTTGAGGCATTCCTTTTTATGCTCTTTATTTCAACACTAACAAACCCAGGTTCTCAGGAGGAGAAAAGAAAAGAAAAGGAGAAGTAAAGGAAGAGAAAGCCCACTATCACCTTCCTTTCTCTATGATTAATGAAGTGGGTTGAAGTGTCTGTGTGAGTGTAGAATTATAAGGAGAGAAGGTAGAACTGGATAATAATGTATATTAAAACAGAACATTTGTTTCAAGTAACACAGCTTGAAACTGGGGACCACCATGTCATCTCACTTTGAAAATTTGGAAATGTGCCTATTTGTTTTCCTTACTTTCCTTTTAACGCTCTTTCAATTTCCTGTCCATGGAATAAACCATGTAATAACTCAATACTCTTTTAAAATATTTCTCATATCATGTTGATTCTCTGCTTAAAATGTGTCAATAGTTTCCCTTTACACTTTGAATGAAATTTCTACCCTTTTCCCATAGTCTGTAAGGATCAACCGTCTCCTTCTTACTCTGGCCATTTCCCATCCATTCACCACATTCTGGCCAAATGGTTCTATATAAATTTCAAAAATAACTGAGTTCTTTTTTCTCATTTCAGGGCCTTTTCACATGTTGCTACCTCAGCTAGGAAAGCCTATCATCCACACTTCCCCCCAACATTAAAATAATTAGTTTTGTCACTAAATATTTCCTATTCTTTTTACTTCCAGGAATAAGTTGAGATTGGACATCTCAGCTCTCTTGATGCTGCATGTGGTCAGTTGATCCCATTGGCCCATGAAATGTAGTATGCAATTCCAGAGAAGGGCTTTAAGATTAAGTGTAAGGTTCATAACACATCCTTTTCCTTAAACAGAAAATGCGGAGTCCAAAATATGTCCACGCTACAAGTCTGGGCTGTAGGCTGAAGATGCCGAAAAGTAAAGTCTCCAGCCTATTTATTTATAGACATGTAGTGCAAAGAAGAAACTTTATTATTTTAAGCCAGTAGAAGTTTGGGGGATGCTATTGTAGCATTACTTAGTCTTTCTAGACTGACAAACTCACAACCTAATTCTCAATCTGTCTGGCTTCCATATATCTTTTTCATTTCATCTTTACTGTTGCTTCTCCAGAGAGGCTTTCTCTGACCACCAAGTCTGTACTTGGTTTCCATCATATTTTCATTCAGAAAACTGTTTCCCTTATCAATGCTACTTAGCATACTATAATTGTACATTTATTGCACTTGTTTAATGTTTGTCTCCCTCAGTCCTTTGTGTGTCATATGCTTATATAAAGTCTATATACATAGATATAGAGGGAAGACTGTATCTTTTTTGCATAGCTTTGCATTTTTAGCACATGACTAGTGCCAGGAATATAACAGATATCATTTGATTGAAAAAAGAAAGCATAAGTAAAAACAGATGAACAATAGAGAGAAAGAGAGGGAAAAAGGAGGGAAGTAGGGATACAGAAAATAAAGAAGGGAGGAAGGAAGAAAGGAAGGCAGGCAGGCAGGCATAGCCATTCTATTTATTAGTTATCACTAGGCATTCAGGTTAATCTCTCTACGTCTTAGCTACTTCAAATTCAAAATAATGATAATAATTCTATTCTCATCTTTCTCCAAGAGTTTATGTGAGCCAGAGGCAATAAGATATGGTAGCATGCTTTGTGAATTATAGAGGTCTTTATAATATGAAGTCTTTGTCATTAAAAAAAGAACAAGGAGCAAAAAATGTAGAACATTGGATCCAATAATAATAAACATTAAGCTTGCTAAACTATATTTTAAAAAATAGAAGCCAGAAAATTTTCAAAATGTTCTCAATTCTTTGCTAGCACTTCCATAACTTTTACCATCGTCATTAATTTCATTATAACTATTGCCTCCTTTCAGAAAATGAGAATATTTTGATTCCCCAAAATATTAAAAGTTTCAGCTACTTCCTCTGGTTTTTTATCTAAAAAGCAGTGAAGAATATGAGAGGCAGGTGCAAACATGTAGCAAAAATACATATGACTCAATCTCAACTGTTAAAAACTGAAGAAGTATACAAAGAAAAAAGAAATGAGCAACTGTTGAAGAAAGCATTTAATTCCAGTTAACACCAAATCTTCATTTGGGATAAACACAGGATGATCTTGTATTCTAAAATATCAATTTATTCTTTATTGTTTATTTTTTCTTGATATACAGAAGCATTCGTATTAACAGATGACCTATATAGTTAAAATCTCAAAGACAGAAGTGATAAACTACATTGGCTATTGTTGAAAGATAAGATCTTTTCACTTCTACATTCTGGTAATATACTGAATATAATTTTTTCTGTCCCATCATCAAATCAGCCCAATGTGTTCAAAAAATTTTGGCACTGTTTTTGCATAGACACATTCCTTTCAAATCAGGAACTGTTTTCATTAAAATTCCTGTCACATTTCTGTGGTATTAGTTATTCTTTTGTTACTCCATCTAGACCAACTTGTACTGAACACTGTTTTGAGCCAGAAAAGAATTGTGGTGATGGAGGCGATTCGTTACCTGGAAGAGGAAGTCATGGATAATTTATAAAACATCCTTGATGCCATTAAACAATTGCAACTAGCACTGCATATAAAGAACCAAGGGAGATAATGAGCAAGTGAAGATTATATGCCATAGTGGCCCTGAGAATACTGCTCTAAAGTCAGACTGCCTGTGTTCAAATCCTGACTATGACATTTTTTTCCTCTGAGACCTTAACACAATTACTTAACTTGCCTGTGTTTTAAGATTTTAAAAGATTTAGCTTCTCTGTTCTCAAGCAATCCCTCTGTAAACCTTGTATGGATGTTTTGGGTACTAAATAAAACAATATTTTAAGTGTTTAGCATAGCTCGATGCATAGTAATGGTGGAATAGACAATTTTGGTATGTTTTCCAATATCTGTTTTCTCTTTTATCTCTTAGTGAAGTAGCTAGCAACAATCATGATGATTTGGAATAAAGCCTAGATTTATAATTATGACTAAATTTCATACAGAAGCACAGACGACCCAAATAAAAAAGCAAACTTTAAAAGTCCAAAGCTGGAGGTATTGTAACACTTTATTTTAAGAGAAAATATAGAGCCATACTAATCAAAAACTGCATAGTATTACCTAAAAACAGAAACACAGACCAACAGAATAGAATAGAAATTCCAGAAATAAATTTATTAATGTACATCTAACTGATTCTTGACAAAGGTCCTAATAGGGTACATGGATAAAGGACAGACTTGTTAATGAATAGTGCCAGGAAAACTGTATATCCATATGAAGAACACCGAAATGTGGCCCTATTTCTCATCAGTTACAAAAATTAATTCAAAATGAATGAAAGACCTGAATATAAGACCTGAAATGACGAAACTAATACAAGAAAATATAAGGGACACATTTTAGTACATTGGTATAGTCAATGACTTTAAGTGAATAAGTTCTCCAAAAGCATAAGAGACAAAAATAAAATTAAACAAACGGGATTATATCAAACTAAGAAGTTTTGCACTGCAAAAAAATCAATAAAGTAAAAAAAGAGCCTAGAGATTGGCAGAAAATATTCTCAAACTATTCATCTGGCAAAGTATTAACAACTAGAATATATAAGGGAATCAAAAAGCTTAACAACAAAACAACAAGAAGTAATCCACCAGATCCAATGGCATTCACTCAGCTATTTGAAAGGTTCATGCAGAAGGATTACTTGAGTCTAGGAGTTCAGAGCCAGCCTGGGCAACACAGCAAGACCTTGTCTCCTGTGTAAAAAGAGGGAGAGAGACAAGTAATCCAAGTAAAGGTGGACAAATTATCTGTATATATGTCTCAAAAGAAGTAATACAGAAGGCCAACAAGTATATAAAAATATTCAATATCACTAGCTGTCCATAAAAGTAAACCAAAACAATATTGAAATATCACCTTGTTCTGGTTAGGATGATTGTTTTTAAAGAATACAAGAATGTCAAATGCTGTCAAAGATATGGAGGCAACAGAACACTTATACACTGATGGAAATGTCATTTGGTAAAACCATTATGGATAACAGCATGTTTCTCAAAGCACTAAACATAGAACTACCATACGATTCATTGATCCCACTTCTGGATATGCATCCAAAGAAAATGAAATTCACACACCAAAGTAATACCTACATGCCAATGTTCATTGCAGAACTATTCACAATAGGTAAGATACAAACTGAGCTTAGGTGATCATCAACAGATGAATGGATAAAAATGTGGCATATCTACACAGTGGAGCACTACTCAGCCACACAAAAGAATGAAATCTTGTAATTTTCAGCTAAACAGATGGAAATGGACATTCAGTGAAACAATACACAGAAAGACAACACATTTTCTCTTGCACATGTAGATGGGAAAACTACTTCTCTGAAGGTAGAATGGTGATGACTGTGCATAGGCCGGGTAGTTGGGAGGGGAAAGAAAGGGAGGTCAGATAACAGGTACCAAAACAGATTTAGATAGTAGAAATAAATCCTGGTGTTCTACAGCACAGTGGGGTGAGTATAGTTCACAATAACCCAGTATATGTTTTATGAACAATTAGAAGAGAGAAGCTCAAAATCTCCAAGCATAAATAAATGATAAGTAGAGAAAAATGTTAATTATCCTCATTAAATCAGCATATGATGTATACGTGTGTTAAAATATCATACTGCACTGCATCAATGTGTGTAATTGTTACAAATTTATCAGAAAAAATAAATTTAAACAACTACATTTCCCGATGTCCTTTAAAGTTAGTTTTGGTCCTAGGACCAAATGAAGGCCTAAGAGAATATGATCAGAGATGATATATAAAATCTGTAGGTAATAGCCCTAATAGGAAAGGGAGGACACCTTTCCCTCAAACTCTCATCCCTTCCCAAAGATTAGGCTGAGAATTTACCAGTAATCCATCCTAGATGAAGAACTAAACTTTCAAGATAGTGGAGCAATAAAAGGCAAGGAGCCCAGACTCCTGCTGTAACATACCTCCCACAAAATTGCCAAAATCCAGATTTTTACATGAGAGAGAATGTATATTTTATCTTGTTTAAGTCATTGTTCTGTGTCTCTTTCATCTTCAGCCAATCTCTTTCTCAACAATCCAATAAAAACTCAGTAAATAATAGCTTCTATTATACTACCCACTTGCAGATGTGTTACTCAGTTCTTGCTTCAACCTTTGTTACAATGCCTGCAAGTTAAATACTTGCATAGAGCTACAGTTTTATATTCTATTAAGTGACTAAAACCACAGTAACTGATGAAATATATCCTCAAACCAGAAGCAATGAGACAAAAATCAATGAATAAATATGTGCAAGCAGAATTATCCCACAGCAGCCTGGTGCCAATGATTGCACAGCTCACACATTCCTATCTTTCATACACATTCAGGGGCAATCCATCAGGTCTGGGGCTAGTTCACATTTGCTTGAGGGAAAAACTGGGGATGATCAGATCTCCATACTGGACTCTAAAGATAAAGTGTTACCTTTTGTTAGACTAGGGGTAGAGTTCTGTGGTAGAGAGCTTGTCTAGTGTGTGTGGACCTGAATTTGATCCCCAATGTCTCAAAAAATTACACATGTATTACCGCTTTGTTTTGATGTGGGTTTTATGTTCATAATCCATTGTTAAAACTTACATATCACAGCACACAGCCACCATAATGACAGGCGTTCTTCTTTACATATCATACCATTAAACTTTGACACCATTAAACTTTGACACCAATCCATGAGAAAGACATTACGATTTTAATTTTATAGGTAGGAAAGTAAATCTCAGAGTGGGTTATAGGACTATTAAGTAGTACTGTCAGGATTCAGACACAGAATTTTAAATTCCAAAATCTATACTCTTCCCACACACTAGGCACATCTTAGTGACTCTATCTATTAAAATACTTTTGCTCAAAGCCAGGCATGGTGTTTCACACTTGTAATCCCAGCACTTGGGAGGATGAGGCAGGAGGATCACAGCATTTTTGAAGCCAGCCTTGGCTATATATTGAGTTCAAGACTAGCCTGGAGTATACAGAGAGATCCTGTCTCAACACCTCCTCCAAATTAAGTTTTTGCTCAGAAAAGACATTACATTTTTAAGGGGCTGCTGTTTCTTTCTTAGTTGTACAAAGCTATGTCGAACACACTCAAATTTAAGCATTGCATCAGTAAACACAAAAGTCATCTGCCTGCCCTGCCTCTCTTACCACATAACATTTGGTCAAGTTAAATTGTATCACAAAGTCTCTTATGACAAACATTTCTCAATGGAGCTGTTCTTCAACAAAAGCCATGCTCACTCTAATAAAATTTATAAAAATTTTGATTAGTATTCAAGTCAAAAGCTATTCATATAATCAACACCCTCTGAGAATTGGTGAAAAAGATTTGTCTGAATAAAAACTGTTTCAGAGAAAGTAACAAGGAACAGGATTGAAAGAGTACTGGTTTGAAAAAGAAGCCCTGTAATTTGTGCCAATTTCATATTTGGAGATTGCTTTAAGGAAAGAGAACATTATGAAATTCTTGTGTTTGTAGAAGACACCAAGCATTTCCTGGCAGCAAAAAGCTTGGCTCATAGGAATGCACCATAAGCTATCACAATATCATGCAAACATACAGGCAGTTGACAAAAAGAAAACCACAGAAATACCAACTGAAAAAAAAAGAGCAATACTCCTGAAAAATAATAGACTTAGGGGAAATAATTAAAACCTCAAGCACATAAGGAAGAGCCTCTTTCCAACCCAGGAGAGACACCAGAGAATCATTATAAACTTATCAGAAGTATTCTATGTGCTCACATATACTCCAGCATGGAAATGAGATTCTGAACATGTTTTATATAAGATGATGGAAACAAAAGAGCAAATATTATCTGCCCCTACAGAGTTTTGCCTAAGTTATCTCTGCTGGATTCTGCTTGACATTTCACTTTTGCTGGACTTCCTTCCCTTCTCTATATTGCTTTCCCTCCTACTCCCTACTTTCTAAAATAAATCACTTGCCCGCCAACACCCAGACACCATCTCTGAGGCCTGCGATGATAGAAGTCTGAGTGCAGCAATCAGCAATCATCCAGGAACCCTCAGTCAGGCTCTTGGGGACTGGGAAACTGCACCCAGGGGCCTACCCACATCCTAACACCATCTCTGGGGCCTGAGGAACTAGGAGTCTATCCCTAGATACCCATAGTCATCTGGGAACCCTTGATGATTCCTGCAAGGATGATGTAGCTGCACCCAGTGACTCATCCACAACTAGAAACAGTCAGTGAAGCTTGGGGGCCTGAGAAGCTGTACCCAGTGATTTTCCCACACACACGAATCCTTGGTGGGGCTCAAGAGAACTGGGAAGCTGCTCCCAGTGACCCACCAACACCTTGGAACCATCTCTGAGGCCCACAGGGACAGGGAGCCGGTGCCCAGCAACTTGCAGTCATCTGGGAATCCTTGGTGAGATCTCCTAGGACTGAGAGTCTGTGCCCAGCAACCCACACAAACCTGGGAACAATCTCTGAGGCCCAGAGGGACTGGAAACCTGTGCCCAGCAACCTGCAGTTATCTGGGAGTCCTCAGTGAGGCCAGTGGGAACTGGGTGTCTGTGCCCAGTGACCCAGAACTAGCAACAACCCTCAGTGAGGCCTGCTACTGGGCAGCCCATCAGAAGGGGAAGCAACTAGGACTTGGCATCTGGCTGACTCAGAGGAACACAGGAAAATGCCAAAACAAAAGACCAAAATGCAATCTCAAACTTTCAGCCCATCCAGATCAAGTCCAGGAGACACAGACATGGATTAATTTGGAAATCACACACCTGAAATCTCTGAAATGATAGCAAGGAAAGTAAACAAACAACTCCAGGAAGCTGTAAAGAAAATCAGATCAGAAATAATTGCTTAGGTAAAAAGAGAAATGATAGACATAATAAAAGAATTGGTGAGTATATCCAAAGAAGACATAGATAAAAAGGTAGAGGAAGAAAGGAAAGTGATAGACCACTGGAATGAACAATACAGGAAACAATTAGAATACATGAAACAGATTCAAGGAGATATTCAGGAACTCAAAAATTCCATTAAAGCTGGCAAAAATGCATGAATGAAACTGAAGATAGACTCCCTCTCAGACCTTGGAGACATGATTGCAATGAGTGATCATGAAAGGAAACAGTTCTTAAAAATAACAAGGAATCAGGAAATAACAATTCAACAGCAGCAAGATGATGCAAAGAGATACGATATAAGACTGATAGGTATCAATGAAAAAGGAGACAACATAAATGACACAAAAAGACTATTTTCAGGAGCAATAGCAGAGAATTTCCCAAACATGGGAAAAGAAGCTGATATACAGATGAGTGAGGCATATAAAACTCCAATTAAGCATAACCAAAGTAAATACACACCTCATAGTATAATAATCAAGATCTCAGAAATTCAGTATAAAAACTGAATATTAAAAGCTGCTAGAGAAAATAAACAGATCACTTATAAAGGAAAGCCTATCAGAATCATGGCAGACTTCTCAAAGCAAACCATCAAGCCAAAGAAGAGCATGGAGTGAACTATTTCAAGTACTGAAAGAAAAAGCTTCTAACCCAGGTTGATGCAACCTCCAAAACTATCTTTCAAAATCAATGGAGAAATAAGATACTTCCATGACAAAGAGCAACTGAAGAACTTCATGACCACCAAACCAATCCTACACAGAGTACTGAAAGAAGTTCTAGAAAGAGACAGAAATGACCACTATTCCACGAACAACAACTGAAAGAACAAGAAACCAACAAACAGAACAAGCAATTAAACAGAGGGCTTGTCGGGAACCAACACAGAAAGATAACATGACAAAGATAAGCCAATACATATCAGTTATAAGCATTAATGTAGATGACCTCAATTCACCAATCTAAAGAAACAGGCTGGCAGAGTGGATTCAGAAAAAAAAAAAACCCAACAATATGCCATATGCAAGAAAC
Organism: Dasyprocta punctata; assembly: GCA_004363535.1. NCBI lineage: Eukaryota > Metazoa > Chordata > Mammalia > Rodentia > Dasyproctidae > Dasyprocta > Dasyprocta punctata. The sequence goes on along the minus strand of RJWM01004998.1, from coordinate 37,241 downwards.
ATATTTAACTCAAAAAGAAATTCATAGACTGAAAGTCAAAGGATGGAAAACCATACTCCACATGACAGGAACTCAGAAAAAAGCAAGGGTAGAGACTGTGTTTTCAGACAATATGAACTTCAAACCAAGAAGGACCAAAAGAGATCAAGAAGGTCACTACATACTTCTTAGGGGAAAACTTCAAGAGCAAGAGATAACAATCACAAATATATAGATATGCATCAAATTTGGGAACACCCAGCTATATAAGAAAAATATTAGTAGACATTAAAAATCAAATAAGCAATAATACAATCACATCAGGGGACCTTAACACTCCATGGTCACAAAGAGACAGGTCAACTAGAGGAATATCAGCAAAGAAATAACAGAACTGAAACAAACTTGTGAGCAAATGGACTTAGTACACATGTACAGAGTAACCCATCCAACAATATTAGAATACATATTCTTGTCAACTGCATGTGGAACATTCTCTAAAATAGACCATATACTAGCCCACAGAAAATGTTAAACTAAATGCAAAAGAATTGAAATAATCCCATGCATTTAATCAAACAATAGTGCTGTGAAATTAGAAATTAATGACAAAAGAAATCTCAAAAAATCCATAAACACATAGGAACTGAATAATATCCTACTAAATAATCAATGGAACACAGAGGAAATTAAAGAAGAAATTAAACAATACCTACAATTAAACAAAACTTACTGGAATCTGTGGGATGTAATGAAGGCAGTGCTCAGAGGGAAATTTATTGTGGTGGATTCTCACATCAGGAGAACAGAGTGAACACAAACAAACAGATTCAACAAATAAAGCATCTAGAAAAAAAAGAGCCAGTCAAGCACAAAGCCAAAAGAAGGGAGGAAATTATAAAGATCAGAGTAGAAATTAATGCAAATGAGACTAAGAAAATAATACAAAGAATTAATGAATTGAATAGTTGGTTCTTTGAAACAATAAATAAAATTGCCAACCTTATAAAAAAAAGGAAAGAAAAAACTCAAATTCATACAATAAGGAATGAAAATGGTGAAATCACTATCGAGCCTGTGGAAATACATAAAACTGTCAAGACCTATATCAAAAACCTTTACTCTCATAGGTTCAATAACACAGAAGAAATGGACAGATTCCTGGAAACATATGAATTACCAAAGCTGGATCAAGAAGATGTAAAACTGTTGAATAACCCAATTTCAGTTAATTAAATTGAAAATGTAATTAGGACCTTACCAACAAAGAAAAGCCCAGGTCCTGATGGATTCACTGCTGACTTATATCAGAAACTCAAGGAAGACTTAATGCCAACATGCCTCAAACTCTTCAATGAAATTGAAAGGGAAGCAATTCTCCCTAACTCAGTCCTGGAAGCAAGGATAACTGCAATACCAAAACCAGAGAAAGATCCAACCAAAAAAGAACTACAGGCCAATCTCTCTAATGAATATAGATGCAAAAATCCTCAATAAAATAATGGCAAACAGAATGCATCAAGAAGATTATACACCATGAACAAGTGGGATTCATCTCTGGAATGCAGGGATGGTTAAACACATGCAAATGAATAAGCATAATATATTATATCAAAAGAGGCAAAGACAGAAATCGTATGATCATCTCAATAGATGCAAAAAGGTTTTTGATAAAGTCCAACACTCATTCATGATAAAAACCCTACAGAAAATTGTAATAGATGGTCTTTACCTCAATCTGATAAAAGCCATATATGATAAACCAACAACCAACATCTTACTAAATGGATAAAAACGGAAAACCTTCTACCTAAAATCAGGAACAAGACAATGATGTCCACTATCATCACTCCTGTTCAGTATATTTCTGGAAACATTAGCCAGAGCAATTAGAGAAGAGAGAAAAATAAATGCAATAAGGATGGGAAAAGAAGAAGTTAAATGATCATTATTTGCAGATGACATGGTACTCTACATAGAAGATCCCAAAACTGCACTGAAAAACTTCTAGATCTAATAATCAAATTCAGTAATGTAGCTGGATACAAAGTCAACACTCAAAAATCAATAGCATTCCTGTACACAAACAACAAACTCACTGAGAGAGAAATTAGGAAAAACACACCCTTCACAAACCACACCCAACAAATGAAATACTTAGATATCAATCTAACAAACAAAGTAAAAGGTTTATACATTGAAAATTACAACCCTCTGAAAAAAGAAATCAAAGATTTCAGAGAATGGAAAGACATTCCTTGTTCATGGATAGGAAGAACAAACATTGTGAAAATAGTCATTCTCCCAAAATTGTTATGCAGATTTAATGCAATTTCAATAAAAATAACATTAGCATACATCTCAGATCTAGAGAAATCATTCCCAAAATTCATACGGAACCAGAAGAGACCAAGAAAAGCACAGGCAATTCTGGGCAACAAAGGCAAGGCATGAGGCATTTCAATCATTGACTCAAAGTTCTTCTACAAAGCTACTGTGATAAAATCAGCATGGTTCTACAATAAAAGCAGACCTCAACATCAATGGAATAGATTACAAGATACAGCCACATCTACAAACACACTTAGCCACCTCATCTTTGACAAAGGGACCAAGCATGTTCATTGGAAGAAAGATAGCTTCTTTATTAAATGGTGCTGTAAAAGCTTGCTTTCCACATGCCAAAGACTAAAATTAGACCCATGTCCACCACCATACACTAAACTAAAGTCAAAATGGATCAAAGATCTAAATATTAAAACAGAAACACTAAATCTGCTGGAAGACAAAGCAGGTAGAAATCCTGAAGACACAAGGGTAAAGAGTTCATAAAGAAAAATCAAATTGCATGGGAAATTCTTCCCAGAATCAACAACTGGGATCTCATCTTATTAAAAAGTTTTTTCATGTCTAAAGAAATCTCCAACAGAGTGAAAAGAAAACCCATGAATTGGGAAAAAATCTTAGTCAACTCTTCATACAAAGGACTTCTATTTAGAATATATAAAGAATGAAAAAAATCAGGCCCCCAAAATTCAAAGACTCAATCCAAAAACAGGCATTTGAGATGAATGAACACTTCTCAGATGAGAAATACAAATTTCAAATAAATAACTGAAAAATGTTCAGCATCATTGGTCATTAGAGAAATGCAAATTAAAATAATCCTGAGATTCTATCTCACTCCAGAAAGAATGGCAAAGATCAAGAAATCAATCAATAACAAATGCTGGAAGGGCTGTGAAAAATAAGTAACTGTTCTCCACTGTTGGTAGAAATGTAGGCTGGTATAACCCCTGTGGAAATCAGTGTGGAAGTTTCTCAGAATGTGAGGATTAGAGGTTCCATTTGACCCAGCTATCCCACTTCTGGGCATTTATCCAGAAGAACTGAAAACATCATACCACAGTGGTATATATGCACCCATGTTTATAGCAGCACAATTTGTAATAGCCAAATCTTGGAAACAACCCAACTGCCCATCAACCCAAGAATGGATTAAAAAAGGCTATGGCATTTTTATACAATGGAGTACTATTCAGCTATGAAGAAAGATAGGCTTTGTAAGTAAATGGGTGCAAAGTGAGACCATACTCATAAGTGAAATAAATCAGATTCACATTTGTAAATACCCTATTGTCTCCCTAGTGTAAGAAAATGAAAGAGTAAATAAGATCCAAAATCTACAATAGATATTCTGAAAGATTGAAGAACTGCCCAAAGGAAAAGATAACTGGGATAGGGGAAAGGAGAAAATAAGGAAGGGAAAAAGAAAAATATATAAATTTGTTTATATGTACATAACATAGCTAAGATGATTATACCATCAATCGTATTAGTTCTCGAGAGAACAGTTAATACTCATGATTTTATCAATATTGCATGTCTATATCTGATAATCTAAACTACTTTTTTGAAGACAACAATATGCAATATTACAACCATTTTTAAATTCCTATCATTTTGTTTTGAAAGTCTATATTGTCATTTTTTCGGGTTTTTTTGTTCTTGTAGCTTTTATTTGTATGTCTCTTGTTTTCTGTTTTTCTATTCTGTGTGTTTTTCTCTTTAAAATAAATAAATAAATAAATAAATAACAAAAATCACTTACCTACATATCTTGGGCCCAGGGTCAACTTTTACTAACACAGTCTCGGACAGGGATCTCATAAATCATAGGATAACGAAAAATCATCACAGCTTTAATGAGTGGGGGATTGCTGCTATTTGATTCCTTTGTGTTTATTAAGATGATAACTTTAAAATTTTAGAAGAAATCTATCTCGTATATAATTAGCAAACAAAGCCTTCCAACTGGAAATACCTTCAGACAACCATTATCTCAATATCCTGGCCCATCAAGGAACAAGGATGTGTTTTACTAATCTGAAATTGGAAGCATTCATTCCATGAATATTAAAAATAGCTGAAAGTTCTATTATGAATATTATAAACTACTCAGAAAAAGTGGAGGTATAGAATTAATACAGCAAGAAGTAGAAATCTTGAATTCCTGTACAAAAAACAAGGATAAAATACTGAGCTTTTAAGGATGATTACTATGATAGAACTGAATTGATGGACAGAAATTGGACATTTATAAAAAATTGAAACTTCAATGAGAACATGTTGTCCTTGAAAACTTCTTTAAAATCACTTTTTCTGAAGAACACAGACATAGATAAGAGGATTTCTATTTTAGTTTTTATAGATATATAGCTGACATTTATTTCTAAAATGTCTGTAAATTTTATTTGTGCAAATTACATTACTTCAAATGCTGTAAGAAAGGCTATACGTTCAGCAAGAGCAGTCATTGACACTTAATGATTCCCATTTTACCTTTTTAGGTAATACTTATAGGAATTTATATTTTCATAAACGCAGGTTATTATGAAAATAGTTTGTTTTCATAGCTGTGTCTTTCTATGATACAGGAAATGTCAAGTCACCATTGTTTGAAATTCGTGTGTACATGTTTCCATTATGTGTTATTTTTTCTCATGTGCTTCATTAAAAATCATCTATAATTAATGTAATTCCTGTCAGATTCTATGACAGGAAGATGATATTTGTATTGAACAATAGACAAATCTGATCCATAAAATGTGTAATTTTAAAGTTATTTTTTCAGTTTGCTAGTAATCTCTCAATATTCCTTAGATACTTTTTTCCTTTCTTTTCTTTTTTTTTTTTTTTTTGAGACAAGAGTCTTTCTAAGTTTCCCACACTGGCCTCAAACCTACAATCCTTCCACCTCAGCTTTCCAAGTAGCTGGAGTCCTTCTGTTTTATGCACCGAACCCGTCAAATGTCAGCTCGTCATGTAGCCACCAAGATATAGGATCTTTTTCCCAATTACATATGCAAAGCCCTTGCATTTAAGTATGGTTCTACGATCATATTCTGGCCAATGTGACATAAACATGACCCTTAGGTGAAACTTCTCAGGAACACCCTTACTGGGAAGGAACAAGTATCTTTTTCTGCCCTTTGTCCTTCTCCCTACCTACTAGAACAAGGCCAAGATGACTGGATCTGGATCAGCTATTTCATTTTATTTTGTATTTTATTTTATTTTTCAATTTTAAAGAGAAAAAAAAGCAATAAAAACAATGATACAGAATTTCGTATCAAGATAATGGAAAATTACCAATGGTTAATATATCGCACATTGTTATCTTCAAAGTAGTTGCTCAGATTAGAAGATATAGGCATACAAAATTCATCTGACAATATAAACACAAACTGTTCTTTTCAATGAAATAAATGAAATTAGTAGTGTAATTATCTTAGCTAGCTTGTGTGTGTGTGCACATGTATATATATATATACATACATATATATGTATATATGTATATGTACGCCAAGACGTATATATTTTACTTTTCTCTTTCTTCTTTTGTCCTTTCCCCCATCCCTTTTGAACAGTTTCTTACCCTTTCACGATATGTATTGTAGATTTTGGATCTTATGTATTGTTTCAGTTTCTTATGTGGAGACAATATGATGTTCACACATGTGAGTCTGATTTATTTCACTTATGAGTATGGTCTCAAATGGCATCCATTTACATATAAAATCCTCAATTTTATACTTCTTTATAGCTGGGTAGCACTCAATTGTATAAAAATACCACATCTTTTTAATACATGTCTCGATTGATGGGCACCTGGGTTGTTTCCAAGATTTAGTTATCACAAATTGTGCTGCTTTAAACATGGGTACACATATGTTGCTTTGGCACAATGTTTCTAATTCTTCTGGAAAAATACTCAGAAGGGAAATGGCTGGGACAAATGGGACTTCTAATCTTTTTGAGGGATCTCCACACTGATTTTCACAGTGGGTTGTACCAGTCTACACTCCCACCAACGGTGGAGAAGGGTTCTTTTTTCCCCACGACCCCTCTAGCATTTGTTATTTGTTGATTTTTTTTTTTTTTTTTTTTTTTTTTTTTTTTTTTTTTTTTTTTTTTTTTTTTTTTTTTTTTTTTGGCAGCACCAGGGATCTAACTCACAACCTCGCGCCTGCCAGAGAGACGCTTAAGCCGCTGAGCCAAACTCCTGGCCCTAGTTTTTTGAGTCAGGGTCGCACTATGTAGCTCAGGCCAGCCTTACGCTCGCGTTGTAGCCCAAGCCGGCCTCAAACTCACAACGCTCCTCCTACCTCAGCCTCCTAAGTGCTGGGATTAAAGGCGTGCGCCACCATGCCCGGCTGTTTGTTGATTTCTTAATAATAGCCATTATTTCTGGGATGAGATGAAATCTCACTGTTGTCTAAATTTTCATTTCTCGAATGACCAATGATGTTGATCGTTCTTTCATATATTTATTTGTCATTTGTATTTCTTCATCTGAGAAGTGTACATTCATCTCAGATGCCCATTTTTGAATTGAATCTTTTAATTTGAGAGTTCTAATTTTTTTCAATTTTTTATACGTTCTAGATAGAAGTCCTTTGTCTGAGGGACAGTTGGTTAAGACTTTTTCCCAATCTGTGAGTTTTCTTTTCACTCTGTTGGTGATTTCTTTTGATGTGCAAAGACTTTTCAATAAGATCTCAGTTGTTGATTCTTTGAAGTGCTTCCTGTGCTGTTTGTTTTTTTTAACAACACACTGCCTACCCCTATGTCTTTGAGATTTCTACCTACTTTCTCTTCCAGTAGTGTTTCTGTTTTAATGTTTAGATCTTTGATCCATTTTGACTTTAGTGCATGGTGATAGACATGGGTCTAGTTTTAGTCTTTAGCATGTAGAAAGCCAGTTTTTGCAGCACCATTTATTAAAGAGACTATCTTTCTTCCAGTGAATATGCTTGACCCCATTGTGAAAGATAAGGTGGCTGAGTGTGTTTGTAGTTGTGTCTGCATCTTCTAATCTGTTCCATTGATCCTCATGTCTGTTTTATTGCCAGAATCATGTGGATCTACTATTTTTGACCATGAGGTGTTCATGACAATGATTCTCTCTTTTACAAAGTTTAGACAGAATCTCCTGGGTTCTCTTTAACTATTCCTGAACCTTGGCCCCTGCATATGTCCTGCATGGCCTCGCTTTAGCAAGAATCTTGCTAAACAAATCTAGCAAGTATCTCTCTACCCTTGATGTCTCCTCTTAGTAACTTTTATTCTATTGATCTGCACATTCTGCTTGTTGGCTATAAACTCCCAGTAGTTCATATTCAGAGTTAAGCCTGATCTCTCTCCCCTATTGTGAGTCTTGATACTATAACAATAGTTCTTGATTAAGTCTTCCTTAGGTAAGTGTCAGAATATTTTTTTAACATATCAGAATAATTTTTAGCCCATGTTGAAGTTGGACAAGCAACTAGTTAGAAGAAACTGGTCTTCTGATAAGTGTGGAGCCACCAGTACCATCCCTAATTGCTTCCCCCATGACCTTGTCTAGGATAAAAAAAAAATCTCTTATTTGAACTTCTGTTATTTTGATTTTCTGACACAGTAGAACTTATCCTAACTTGCACTCCAATAAATGGCATGGATACTATTATAGAAGAATGAAACTTCTGACTTTAAAATACTAATTGTACATAGAGTCTATCAAAGAGGTAAATTTATTTTTATATACACAAGAGACTATGAATTTGATCTGAGACAATATAACTGTGGAAACTCTGAGTACACAATCCAATAAAATATATTTTTTCAGAAGATATTAGATGTGTGTTTAAATGCATTGATATTTCAGCTTATAAAAAATATTAGACACATTGATGCTTTTTATGGAAAACTTTAAAAAAATCCTTTGCTGTGTAGTTATGTGCAGTAAATGTTCATCAGTTATTTTTAATCACTATACAATAAAATGATTAAAAATCTTAAGTGCACAGCAGTTTAATATTGTTACAAATTTAAATCATTAGCTGGGCGTGGTGGCACATGCCTTTAATCCCAGCACTCCGAAGGCTGAGGCAGGAGGATCTTTGTGAGTTCAAGACCAGCCTGGGCTACAAACTGAGTTCAAGGCCAGCCCAAACTGCATAGTAAGACCCTGTCTCAAAAAATAGGGCCTGGGATTTAGCTCAGTGGCACAAGCACCTGCCTGATAGGTGTGAGGTTGTGAGTTCGATCCCCAGTATCAAACAAAAAAATAATAAAAAATAAATGCATAAATTTAAGTCATTAATCCATAGCTTCCAATTAATATGGGGACATTCTTATAATATTGCTATATATAAAATGACATCTGCCTGAAATCTAAAATGTGAGGGATAACATTTTTATCACAGAAATTTTCATTTATATTACTTATTTAGAAATAACAAATATATTTTCAAGGATATAATTCTTATTAGATATTTTCTTATGAATCAATATACATTTGGGAGAGGGGTGAGACTCCTCCATTTCCCCATCCAATCTCAACATTCAGTCATATTTCAGATTTCACAGGTTTTATTTTTCTGTTTCTTCAACACACAATAAACGTGTACAAATTAACCTCTACTAACTAGAGACATGTCATTTAAATGCATTCTGGCTAGAGACAGTACATAAAGGAAAGTACAAAATTAGAAGATGGGGAGGAGTCAAAGATATATAGATAAATATATAGATGAATTGTACATGTATATGGAGAGATTTGAAAGATATTAAAAAGCAATAGTTCATTTCTCTATTTCTATATATGGTTTATCTATATCTTTGAAAGAAAGAAGTATTATGAGTGTGAAATAATATAGATGTCTGTATATGCCTATATAAGTAGATATGTAAACTCTAGATAGGTAACAAATGTGAAATCATTTCAAACAAAAAATGGTCTAGTGAGTATAAGTTTACCTGAATAGTCTAGTGTTTGACATGTCTCCAAATATCAGGTGTCTGTGGTGTTTTGCCTATGGTAAACCCTCATATGTGAGAATTACTTGGAGGTAAGCGCTGTATAATTAAAATTTAAATCTGTTTCTCTATATGTTCGGTTATATTGAAATTAGTAAGATGCTGTTTAAGAAAATCCTCCAAAATTTTAAATTCATTTAAGGCAAAATTGTATTTTTTTCATTACTTTGTGAGTCTTTGAGAATTTGACTTTTATTAGGGAACCAGTATGTTCATGCTGGGAATCTGTTAATCCATTAAGAGGCTTTGTAACAATTCCATTAACATTAAAACAAGATGTTTATCAAACTCTAAATCAGTCCAGTAGTTTTTCTGGTGTTCATGGGGACAGGGAATCTTTACACTTTTGAGAAAGCCAAACTAATTTCATTCTTAGTAGTAGAGTGGTAAGATTTGGGGGAAAAAAAAGTCCTGGAAGATCAAACATTTGTACAGTACTAAAAGGATAATACTGTTTGACACTTATTGACCTTCCAAACTTCCAGACTAACTGTATAATTTTTGAAATCACATCAACTCTGATTAAGTCAAATACATAGTTTATCTGTAGGACTACAAAATAGTCACTTTAAATGCACTTCGCTCTCTAAATAGGTATTTACACTCCTTCCTTTTCTTCTTCCAGGGTTGAACTGAAGGAATTGACCACATAAAAATAAGACTATAAGGTGAATGGCAATATCCAGGCTGGAGAATACGGTCTCTTGAAGATACCAAACTGGCTTATCTAATGGATGATTTCTATTGAGCCTACTGTGCAGATCAAAATATGACACACTTGTACTTTGGTTTCAGCATAAAAAGCAGAGCAATTTAAGGAACTCTTGTTAGTTTTTACACATTGACAAAATTTCTAACAACTTTGGATAGTGCCATACAGCTTACTTGCCAAAACTGTCCATAAATACCAGGCTAACAAAATTTTTTAGTTTTGCTCCATTTCTCTGATAAGTAGTAGTAAGGTGTGGGTGGGCCTTCCATGCTGTTCAAATACATGTACTAAAAGTAGGGAAAAGACACAAATCAGTGCAATTAAATATGAAAACGTAAAATCGCAACAGACACTACCAAAATACAGAAGACAATTAGCAACTACTCTACAAAACTGTATGCAAATTAATTGGAGAACTCAGAAGAGATGGAAAGATTCCCAGATACATATGCATTACCAAAACTGAACCAAAAAGACTTAAAATTGCTAAATAATCTGGTAACAGGCAAATAAATGAAAGCAATGATAACAACTCTACAAACTAAGGAAAATCCAGGACCTGATCAATTTACTGCAGAATTATACAAGAACATCAGAGAAAATCTAAAGCTAGTCCTCCTCAAACTCTATAAAGAAATTGAAAGGGAAATACTACTCTCAAAGCCATTTCTGAAGCAACCATCACTCTGATTCCAAATCCAGACAAGGATCTAACCAAAAAAGAGAACTACAGACCATTCTCCTTAATGAACATAGATGCAAAATTCTCAACAAGATACTGACAAACAGAGGGCACAATATCATTGAAAAGTTCATACACCATGACCAAGTAGGTTTCATCCTAGGGATGTAAGTATGTGTTCAACACAAAGGCAAAGACAAAAGTGACATGGTCATCTCAATAAATGATGTAGAAAAAGCCTTTGACAAAATCCAACATCCATTCATCATTAAAATCATGAAGAAAGTAGGTATAGAAGGACCTTATTTCAGTCTGATAAAACTCATTTATGAGAAAACTACTGCTAACATCATATTAAATGTTGAAAAACTGAAAGCTTTCCCTCTAAAATCAGGAAAAAGACAAGGATGCCTACCATCACCATTCCAGTTCAACATACATATTGAAATATTAGCAGGAGCAATCAGGCAAGAAAAAGAAATAAAAGGGATCCATATAGGAAAAGAATAAGTTAAATTACCATAATTTACAAATGACATGATCCTTTACTTACAAGACCCAAAAAATTCTACAAAAAGATTCCTAGAATTAATAAGCAAATTCAATCAAAATACCAACAGCATTTCTCACAGATCTAGAGAAAACAATCCAAAAATTCACATGGAATACATGGAAACCCAGAATAGAAAGATCAATTCTGGGTAACAATAGCAAAGCAGGAGGCATCACAATCCTAGATTTGAAGTTATATTACAAACCTACTGTGATAAAAGCTGCATAATGCTGACACAAAAACAGACATGTGGAATAATGAAACTGAAGAGAGGAAGCAGAAATAACCCCAGACACAATGAGCTATTTAATCTTTAACAAAGGGGCCAAAACATACACTAGAGGAAAGATAGCCTCTTTAATAAATGGTGCTGGGAAAACTGAATATCCACATGCAGAAGATTGAGTCTAGTCACCTATCTCTCACCATGTACTAAACTAAAATCAAAATGGATCCAAGAACTAAATGTTAAACCAGAAACAATCTGGTGGGAGATAAATTAGGTAAAACTGTTGAAGACATAAGTATAGGTAAAGACTTTTTAAACAGAACCCCAGTAGCACATTAAGTAATACCAAGAATCAGCAAATGAGATCTTATCAAATTAAAAATCTTGTGCACAGCAAAGGATACAGCCAAAAGATTGAAGAGACAACCTACATAATGAGAAAAAAAAAAAAACCTTTTCCAGATAGTCCTCAGAGAACTAACGTCTAGAATAAAGAACAGAAAAAATGAAAACCCCCAAATAAAAGACTCAATCAAAATGGGTGACTAAAATGAAGAGACACTTCTCAGAAGAAGAAATACAGATGGCCAATTAAAAACTGCAGAATCACTGGCCATTAGAGAAATGCAAACTAAAACAACACTGAGATACCATCTTACTCCAGAAAGAATGGCCGTCATCAAGAAATTGAACAATAACACATGGTGCCAAGGCTGTGGAATAAAAAGAGCCCTTGTACATTGTTGATGGTAATGTAAACTAATACAACCACTATGGATATAAGTATAGAGATTCCTCAAAAAACTAGAAACAGAAATTCTATTTGACCCAGCTTTTCCACTTCTAGGTGTCTTCCAGAAAGAGCCAAAGTAATTATATCGCACAGATATACACATATGCATGTTTATAATGGCAAAATTCATAAAACCCAAATCTTGGAAACAGCGTATATGTCCACCAACAGATGAATGGATAAAGCAAATGTGGTACTTATTCAAAATGAAGTACTACCACGCCATAAAGAAGGATAAATTTCAGCCATTTGTAGGTAAATGGACGAACTTGGAGAAAATAATGTTAAGTGAAATAACTCAGACACACAAGTTTAAATATCACATGATTTCTCTTATTTGAGAAATCTAAAATATAAATAAAGAGCAAAATAAAATATGATAGGAAGAAAGGATAATATTTTCAAATGGAAAGTGGTACAAGAGATGGAGGGGGCAGAGGAAGGGAAGAGAAAAGGGATAAAGAGTTGAAGAAAAAATGGGAAAGGACTTTATAAATGGGAAGGGAAACAAGAGGGAGAGGAAGCAGGGAGGGATTGGAGGGGAAGGAGATGAAAAAGGAGTTAGGATGTGTTAGGTACATGTACAATCTCCTCACAAGGAATGTAATTATTATGTACTGCAAAGATGTACTAATAAAAATGATAAATAGGTATAATTATTGCATGAGTTGTCACAGCCTAGAGGAAAGGGTGGCAGTATGCAATGAGAAAACCTCAGAGCTAATGTTTTCTAACTGGATTAAAAAATGTAACACCTGTTACATTTCAGTTGCCACAGCAGCAGCACATCATAATAGTATGTATATCAGGAATGTATGAGAATTAAATGAGGATACATTTATGAATTGTGAATTCTCTATTGTGAGGTAGGCATTGAATAGTTCACAGTCTCTTTTTTTCCTGACCACCCTCTATCAGATGAAAAAAAAAAAAACAACAAAAGTCTTTCACAAGTTCAGTATCTTCCAGTGGCAGTGTGGGGGTTCTGGGGCAAAAGTGCAGTTCTTTCACTTAGTAACTAGTGACCTTGGGCAAGTTAATTTTACACATCAGTTTCTTAATTAGTAAATTGCTAAATGGGACCATGAAAAGTTCTTTCTCACTGAGAAAATTACTTTGTAATGTATCTTTTGCAATTGTACAGAATCTTGTTCTATTTCTTGGTGTTCTAGATTTTCAGATTATTCTTATAATTCTTCTAGTAGAGACAATGAAAAAACATTTAAGCTCTTTCAGGGCATGATAGATACATATTAGATGAGGCGTAATTTAGGATGGTGGGACCCTGCAAAATCATCCAACATCCCAGACAGAAGTACATGCATTAACTATCTCTGATAGCCATCTCTAGTCCAATTTCATGCTACCCTTTGGATTATAGAGGTCCTACTCTTCCCTGCAATAGCTATCAGGAATTTCAGATGTAAGCAATTACTCCAAAAACTATAACCTATTAACATGTTGACTTCAACACCAAAGGTCATCCTACTGCTTAGCTCTGTAGATAAAGTTTTATTGGAATACAGTTGTACCCATTTGTATACATATTGTCTATTGGTACTTTCCTACCACAATGGCAAAATAGGTGTAGAACAGAACACAATGACATGTAAGTACTAAAATATTTACTCTCTAGTCCTTTAAAACAAACAAACAAGCAAAAAAGCCAAGAAACAAAGTGCTGATTCTTGGACTACTCCTGGGTTAAAGTCTGATCCAAAACCACAAACTTCTTTATGGAGTTCACAAGCACCAAAATTTTGTCTCAGCTCATCTTCCATTATTCCAACAATGAAAATAACATGTGGAGTTGGGGGTGTAACTAAATGCTCTTTGCTGCATGTATCAGAAAATGGATTTAAATTACTATAAATAAGGAAGTATGTTTCTTATACAAGAATTTAAGAGTTGTGACAGGTTCTAGCATATCAAGATGTTGACAATGATTCTCAGCCATTCGTTTTTACTAGTGCATGTTTGCAGCACATAACGATTACATTCACTGTGGGGAGTTGCTACATGTGTATGACATATCTTAATTCTTTCTTTTCATCCCGTTCCTCTCCTATCCTTTTCCTCTCCTTTCATCTTTTAGTCCACTTCCCTTTTGCAAAGTATCTGGCTCCCTGTTTCCTATTATCATCTATTTTGTTTTATAATTTATTTATGTTTTGGATTTTTCATTATAAGACAAACCATGTGATATTTAAGCTTATGTGTCTGATTTATTTCACTTAACATTATGGTCTCAAAGTGCTCCCATTTTCCTACAAATGACTCAAAATTATCCTTCTCACTAGTGTCTGACTTTCATCCTCATCAGCAACCGGTATCACAAATTTCATTGAACTTGTCCAGTGGGAAAGAGAAATTTTTCATCAAATCTAGGCATTTTTTATCTCATGGCCATCTTCAGACCAGTGATAGTTGCCAGAAGAAACCTATTCTTGGTATGGCTAACAAGTAAAAAGTCTAGTGATGGAGCTGAGCAAAGTAGATTTCGATAGGGGAGGAGAAAAGTGAAATGTGTGCTATAAAAACAGGCAGGAGAGTCCATCACTGATATAAGGCCAAAGATTGGGTACCATAGAGAATGTAAAGGCAATTATCCTTTCATGTATGATGACTGAACAGAAGTGACACTCTCTTAGTGAAAATAAAACCCAAAAATGTACAGCTGAAGTAAATGTTTATAGGTTGAAATAGTCTTATGCAAATTGACATTAACCATGTTTTTAGGTATAGGAGATCAAGTGGAATAAGAATTTGTTGATGAGTCACTTTTGAGTAGATGTTATGAGCCATGTACACTTTCTATTACTTTGAGTTCTTTCAAAGTTGGAAAAACCTAAGATAGAAACAATGATTTGTTCTGTTTTTACAAATCATCACTATTTTTTCCATGTGCAATTACTATTCATAGCTCAATTTTCCTAATAACAATTTTTTTCTTCTTTCTTCATGCATTAGAACCATCAGTAAGTTTGAGTGATTCGTTCCCTATGGAGGACATTTAAAATTTTATCATTCTCCAGCAATCAAAACCTGTATCTAGATATCTCCTATCACTCCTTCCTGTTTGCTCTAAAGGAAAATTATATATATATATATATATATATATATATATATATATATATGTATATATGCCTCTTGATGAAACTAGAGTATGATGATAGTAGACAGCTGCCTCTTGTTCAGACTATGATTCCTGCCTGGAGGTAATTATCAGGCTTGCCGTGTACCTCTTGGATATAGAGCCCCTTCTTGAGCCCCCAGTAATAGCACCTTAATTAATGCTACACTTCAATGCTATGTTGACTGTGGAGCACATCTGGGTGTCAGGTGTAGTATGTTCATTCTATCAAATTTTTTACACTTTTTCATTTTTCTATTTTTTTCATCTCTAAGGAAAACTTACTTGAACAAATAAACATAAAATCACATAGTAAATCTGTTTCACAAACTTCAATTTTCTAATTTCAGATCAGTTTAATTCTTAAAATATTCATTTAGCTTCTATTTCCTTCTGAAACTAGTTGGCAGAATCTGAAGGCAATTTCATGGTTCACAGTAAAGAGCTGAAATACAGTTGAGCTGTATTGAGGAATTATGAAATCCCTTTCTCATTTCAAACCAAAACCCAAATCATTCCTTCAATTTCTGTTTGATTCATAATTGTTTCATCCTCTGGACTAACAAAATACCAATATCTCTGTAGTATGGTAAAAACAATCCTTGTAATATGTAGCACCAAAATTTATTGTTCCTATAAAATCTGTTACGTACCTAAATTCCTTCTGTTGATGGTTTTGGAAGATATTAAGGGAAAAAAATAAATTTCTTGTCCAGTCTTGTAAAGATAGAGTAAGAAATAGCCACAAGTGTTGAAATGCCAGGGCACAGAGGAGAATTCCACAGAAACAGATCCAAAGCCAAGATTAGCTACAATATTCACAAAAGTGTGTGAAAGAAGATGACAGCAAATTTTATAGAAATCCTTTGAGCTACTTAATTAAATGTGTCAACTTAACTGGGCCACTGGGTGTCCAGATACTTGCTTAAACATTATTTCTTGTTTTTGTGTTGGTTTCGGAATTGAATAAGTAGATTAAGTGGATTACCCTCCTCCAAATAGGCAGGCCACATGATCCCTTGAAGATCTAAATGGGATAAAAGGCATAGCTACAAAGAATGCTCTCTCTTTCGTTCTGACTTCACTATTGTTAAGTTGTGACATCAATTTTCTCTTATTCTGTGACCTTTGGATTTGGACTGGAATTTAGTCTATCAATTTTCCTGATTTTCAGTCTTTGGGTATGGACTAAAATTATGCCACGGGCTTTCCTGGGCCTGGCCTTCTCAGCTTCTAGAACTACCTGAGCCAACTCCTCATATAATAAACATTATGATCTGTCTATCTATTTATCTACCTTCATTTTATTTGTCTCTCTGGCAAGCACTGATTAATACAATCTTCAAACACCATGTTCTCTGCTAATGTCTGGGTGATGCCTTCAGTTTAATTTTCCTCTGTCTTTAGTTTGTTATATATCTATCTGCCTCACTAGACTGTGAGCTTCTATGTTTCTGGTCTCATGGAGTCCCCTGACAGTCTGATGAAGCTTAAAGAACCCCTTCTCAGAATCATGTGTTTGTGTGCATATTAGACACTATACAGATTCACAGAGAAAATCAATTATGTTTAAATACAATTACTAAAGTATTAAAAACAATTTGTGTTACAATAGTTGCTTTATTTATATATTAAACAACAATATCTCATGACAGATATAATTGCCATAATTTTGAAGCAGTGAGCATGATAAATAGTATTTTACGGTATTTGTTACATCACCAATGTAACGACAAATTCTGCAACTTCTCTTGGTGACCAAGTCACAGGTACAGTTAACACTACGGTGTATGCCTTACATTCACAATTGAAGGAGGTGCAGAATTTCAGTTAAAGGGGATTAAAATAAATACTCCTCTAACAGGCCCCATTCAAGTCCACAAAGTCTCTGAATTTTGTACTAGGACACTTCATGGGGCCCCTTTTATTTGTTGTTGTTGTTTGTTTGTTTTGTTTTGTTTCTTGTGGTAGTAGGTATTGAACCCCAGTACTGTTCTACCACTAAGATACATCTCCAGTCCTTTTATTTCAAGACAGAATCTAGTTAAATTACCTGGGCTTGTCTTGTGCTTATGATCCTCCTTCTTCAGTCTCCCGGGTAGCCGGGACTGTAATTATTGCCATTGTGCCTGGCCCCCGTTTTATTTCCTGTTATCATGCCCTTCTTCCAAAATCCAGCATGATGTGTAGTATAAAGGATGTGATCAAAAATACTTGCAGAATTTGTTAAGCAGTCCTACCAAGTTAGAGTTAAGCTGTTTGAAGTGATTTAGGTTGTATTTAAACTCTTAATGAAAGGAGGGAGAACCAGAGGAAGACAAAGCATGAAAAGTCAATAGAAAATCATACTATTCAACCAAGAATCCTAAGCCTGAGCTTGGTGTCTCTCTTCTTTCTTTATTAGTATATAAATTTCTAATGACTATGATAAGTATTAACTGATAAATTAACATAAATGAACTAAAACTCCTTATTGTACATGATCCAGATTTATTATATTTATATTTCCCTTGAAAATAACTGTTAAATAGCTATAGCTTCAGTAATATAAACTTTTCAAAGTCCAGATTCTCTAGATGATAATTCTGACTCCTCTATCTCCCATTCCCATCTTCTCCTTTCAAACCCCTTTCCCCTCCCCATTTGCAAAGCTGTTTTCATTTTATTCTTCTTTTCTGATATTTTCTTTCCATTCCTTTCTTTCTCTTCCCCCTTCCTAGTTCCCTTTCTGTTTTGAACAGATTTTTTCATATTTCACAATGTCTATTATACATTTTGTACATTTTGAAATTTACAAGTTGTTTCTCATACCAGAGATATAATGTGATATTCACACATGTTTGTCTGATTTATTTCACTTGTGATTATGGTGTCAAGGACTATTCATTTAGCTATAAATGTCTCAATTTTATCCTTCTTATGGCTGAGTAACACTCCATTATATGAAATGCACATTTGTGTACAAGTGACCTATGGAGTGCTCTCAGTGTAAATTTTTAAGGGAACAGAAGCGTCAGGAGAAGGCAGGGGGAGGAGCTAACAAAGGGTGTGATTGTTAGGTGACATTCAAATTCAGTATGAACCTGTGGAGAGTTGCACTGTAGAGTGTATCCTGTTTTGAAGCAAGAGGTTTGTGTACATGTCAGTTATTGGCTTTGGGCTTCACAGTTTAAACTCAAGTTTACTTGGCACTGTGGGTTTCTAATTCTAGGGGAAAGTGTAGTCTTCCAAAGGCAATTCTTGATTAAGGATAGAAGATATAAATCCTTGGAAGTCGAGTATAAGAAAATTGGGAGAAGAGAGCACAGCTCTAACAAAAGGACACCAGGGGCTCTGAGTGCAGTACTGATGAGAAGTGATGATAGCCTGCCTTTAATTAAATGATGACTTTTTTCCAGCACTGTTCTAAGCTTTTTGTATTAGCTCACTTAATTCTAACAACAATCTTATGAGGTAGCTAATATTATTTCTATTTAGTCATACGAGGAAACCAGATTTATCTGCAGAAACATCTTGTCTAAAGTGACCTAAGAAGCTAAACATATTGTTGTATGCCTGTAATCCCAGCACTCTTAGGAGGCAGAGACAGGAGAATCACAAGTTTGAACCTAGCCTGGGCAATTTAGCAAGTTAGTGATACCCCGTGTCAAACTAAAAAATAAAAAGCTTTGGGATGTCATTCAGTAAGAAGGCCTTGGGTTCAACACCCAATATTGTAAAAAATAAAAACTAAAACAACTAAAATTTTAATTCTGGATGTGTGATTTAACAGCATCTGTCTTAAAGATGATGCTGCCCACTTTGCCATGACTTCTTAGTACAGGAAGCTGTTAAGATTAGCCAAAGCTATGCCACCCAGCCTGAGCTCCTATCTTGGGAGCTCATAACAAAGTGAGAACACATCTAACACAGTCATGCGAGACAATTAATACTAGTCACAATTGTTCTGCAATTACCAAGAAAGTTTTAAATGCAAACAAATCAGTGATTTTACTTCTGACAGTTCTGTTGTATTTTACATGATTTGGCTGAATTCATTTATCTAGTAAATAAGGAGACAAAGGAAAAACCAAATGGTAAAAGGAAAGGGGAATATAATAGACTGCTTCTAAAAGTTATTGATAATGACAGAAGTGAATATAATGGATAAAGTTCTACTCATTAATTATACTTCTATTTTTCCTGAAATCTATTTAAAATTATTTCTTCCTAAATGGAGGGATTTTATCTTATTTTTTTCTTGTTGTTGAGAGAGAATTCCTGACGCCCACAATTAGGAAAGGAAAGGTGTATTTTTTATAGTTTTTGGAGGTTTTAGTCTATATTTATCTGGCTGCAAGGCAGGGCAGCATAGCGGGGCAGCCATTCATGGTGGCTGCCAAACAGCAAGGCAAATCAGCAAAAGAGAGAGACATGACTTTTTTGCCCTTACACTGTATGTTAGCGCTACCCTCGGGGGGGTATAACACTCACATCACCCAGCCCAGTGCTAAACAACAAACCAATCACAAACACTAGATTCAGCCCCATCTATGATTATATGAGGCTTTAATGGGGGCAATCTGACCAACCACACTATAATATTCCACCCCTTGGCCCCCAAAGACTCACGCATATCCTTTATACAAAAGACATTTAGTCTCTGTCTGCAAGAATTGCATTTAGTCTGTCTCCAAGAGTTGTCAAAGTCTTAACAGTTTCAGTATTGCTGAAAAGTCCAAGTCTCAAATCTCCTCTGAGATCTATGGCAAACTCTTAACTGTAACCCCCTGTACAAATGAAAATGAGGTTAAACACTTCCAACACATAAAGGCACAAGATAAACATTACCATTCTGAAAGTTACAAACAGGAATACAAAGCATTGGAACCAAAGGAAGTCTAAAATCCAGCAGGGCAAACATTAAGTCTTGGAGTTTTATGCTCAGCATCTGAAGCAATCTAGTTGTAAGCTCCAAAAGGCTTCAGTGATTTTGCCCCTGTGGCACTTCTAGAGGCTCCATTTTTTAATAGATTTTTTTAAAGCTTATTCTGTTTGGTTTCTAGCTTTTTTTGGACAATCTATGTTTCTGGCTTTTTTAAACTTTTGGGTTTTTTATTGTACTCTTGGCTTTACCCTTATATTTTTACATATTGTTCTCTGCAGCCAGAGTGGAAGCTGCCTTGGCCTTAGAAGTTGTCTATTTTTCTTGCACTTAAAACCAGCACCTCATGGATGCCACCAAGTTCCACTGCAAACTGGAGCAGTAGCCAGGCTTTCCTCTCTCTTGGCAGTAGGGGTCAAGTGCCTGGATTGCTGAGGTCTCTGAACCTGATTGTGAGGAACAGGCTTTCTATGCTGCCACCATTCTGGAATCTGGGGCTGCCACAGCCATTTTGGAACCTCTAATGGCCCCGTCATACTCTGTAACATGCCACTCTGTGGCTTTTTCCTCTGAGCAAATTCTTTCACTTGTGCCAGCTTGAGTCTGCAAAAGGTGGAGGCCCGCTGCCTCCCAGAATGCCCCTAGGCCATATTTTTTTATGTTTTTGTTTCTTCTCAGCAATCGAGGTCTCAGCTCTGTCTTTACAGTCTACAGCTTTTTGGCCAAACTCACAATGTTTTAAATCACATGCTGGGCTCTTTGCTCCTGATTCACAAGATAAATCTGGCTAAAAGCCCCCAACAATAGCCATGCCACTGCCTCAACAATTGACTGCCTTGAAATTTCCTTTGCCAGATTAATAAGTCCATTGCCCTTAATCTCAGTCTCAGGCAAAGTCTCCGTACATAAGCTAAATGCAGACAAACTTTCTGCCAAGTCATAACACACACCATGCGGAGTCTAACAACCAATGCAGTCCTTCTTCCCAGCAGAAACCTCCCAAGCCTGGTCTTTACTGGCAGGCTTTCTATTAGCCTTTTGGTCTCCTGAGTTCTGAGCAGAATCTCCCCTACAGAACAGGCCAAGCGGTTTTAGCTCTATGCATTTAGGAGACTTCTCCAAACTTTTAAAAACTCTTCCCACAAGCCATTTTTAAAGGCTCTTGATCTGCATGGTCATGTTTAGTCACAGCAATGACCCCATTTCTGGCACCAAACTTTGTCTTAGTTATTTTTTTCTTGTTGAGACAGAATACCTGACACCCAAAATTCGGAAAGGAAAGGTTCATTTTTTATAGTTTTTGGAGGTTCTATGGCTGAAAGGCAGGGTGGCATGGGGGGCAGCCATTCATGGTGGCCACCAAATAGCAAGGCAAACCACCAAAACAGAGAGACATGGCTTTTTTTTTCCCTTGCACTGTATGTTAGCTCTACCCCTGGGTGGGTGTAGCACTCACATCACCAATCCCAGTGCCAGACAACAAACCAATCACAAACACTAGACTCAGCCCCATCTATGATTATATGAGGCTTTAGTGGGGGCCATCTGACTGACCACACTGTAACAGATTTTTAAGTTTCTGACACTGTTCCTAGTAAGCAGGTAACACCTCATCCCCCATAAATGATACCACTTTTGGCAGCACATTAGAAAATTTAGTCACTTTCATGACTGGAAAACTAATGCTGAAAATATAATTTCTGATTTCTTTAAAATGATTAACTGTATTTTATTGTCACCTGAATTTTAGTTATAGAAAAATGCAATCATTTTGATCAAGGTCTTTGTTTCTTGAAGGTTGTCTGAATATCTTAGAATAATAGAAAGGAAGTTTCTGGTCTCTTAACTAGGAAATAAATATCAATTAAGAATATTTCAATATAGTTCCAATTTTCAGGATCCTAGTTGCTTCAGGAACATTGAACATTTTGTGACATGTAAAGATATTATTATGATAAGTTTTCTGCTCAAGTAAAATAATCATACCTGCCATGGGCTATGGTATGGCTCAGTGGCATAACAGTTGCTTGGCATGCACAAGGCCCTGAATCCTACCCCCAGCACCAAAAACTAAAATAAACCAATAAGCATAAGATTCAGATTATAGTTTGGAGAGCCAGACAAGATAGAAGAGCTATAAATTTCACAGTTTGCTATGACCAAGGAGGGAACTATCTTTCTATGTATTTATATGTGCACATTTTCTTCAGGCATGAGATGTAATAACCAATATATTTACTATTCTAGGGCAGTAAAGAATGCAAATAATCACAATGGATGTTGCAGCCAATCAAGTTGATGATGTAACAACTGAAAGCATATTATGCAGCCAATCAGAATGGATGTTGGCTGAAATATAGCTGAGGTCATACCCAGGGAACCTGCTAAATATCAGTCCTACATAAAATGAATATGACTGTGGTACAATTACTCAATTTTCCTTACACAGACTCTTATTTGAAGAAATTCAAGTGATTTGGGAATACCATGGGAGCCTTTCACTCTCCAGATTCCTTTCTTCTTCTCCTAGCACATCTTTAGTAACACTAAACTAAGAAAGGCATTTCAAATCAATAATAGCTAACATTTATTGACATTCAGGTGCCAGGCATTGCACATGTAGTATCTTCAGTTGTCCTTACATCAATCTTATGAGGTAGATATTATTATTTTTTCTGATTTACCTATGAGGACACCAAGGCATGGACAATTTGTGTAATGTGTTAGTTTTTCATCACTGTAACAAAATACCTGATATAATAAATTTAAAAAGAGGAAGATTTTATTTTGTCTCAAGGTCTGAGAGTTTTCAGTCCATGGATACTTGTCCATATTGCTTTGGGCTTGTGGTGGCCATGGTCCAGTCATGTGGTAGAACAGACTGCTTACTTCATAGTGACCAGAAAGCAAACATGAGGCAGAGACTAGCCTTCACAGTCCCATATGGGCACACTCCAAGAGGCCTAAAACTTTTCACTGGTTCAACCTTTCAAAGACGTCTCTACCTCCCAGTTTTCCCATGAAGCAAGTTCCATCATGCTGATGAGAAAGGCCCTCAGCCAGAAAAGAAAGCACACCTTTCTGTACTACGCTTATTGGTAAGAGCCTCAGCCAGAAAAGAAATCAAACCTTTCCATGAAGCAGACTCTGTCATGCTGATGGGTAAAAGCCTCAGCCAGAAGAAACTGCACCTTCTTGTGAGCCAGCCAGTGTGCAGGCTGAAAAACCAGAATAGCATTCGCCCTGCTGATTTGGAGGACTCAGGGTGAGATGATAGCAACTGAGGGGAAGGGAATAGCTTGATGCTCATATTGTTTGGTTGACTCTACAGGCCTGGGGCTGGTTGTCTGTGTGTCTACTTGGAGGACAGCAGTGTTCATTGTGTCAACTGTGGAGGATATCCTCCTGTCTTGTTTTTGAAATCCAATGTTTTTCTCCATTGTACTCTTTTGTTTTATCCCTGTGTCTGGTAACCTGAGCAAGTATTTCGAAGATAAAAATGGGCAGTATTGTTCTCACTGTTTTGTTTTGTTCTAATTTATTGTTTTGTTTTCTTTAATGTTATGTTTTAATTGGTTTTATTCTGTTTTGTTTTGTTTGATTTCAATATGTCTGATGGTACTGACAACTATTGTGAAGATAGCAAGAAACATTATGGTAACCATTGTTGATTTCCTATTATCCTACTTTGAAGTTCTGTACCACTTTCACTGCTTTGTTTTGATTGGCTTTATTTTGTTTTGTTTTGTGGGTTTTGTTCTCTTTTAAGTAAAATAAAATAATTTTTAAAAGATTTCATCACCTCCCAACAGCACTGCAAGCTGAGAATCAAACCTTTCACACATGGGACTTTAGGAGAGTCTACATCTAAACTGTAGCAAGTAACTTGCTCAGAGTTATGCATCTAATACACATCAGAGTTGATACTCAAGTTTGGGTAGTTCCTCTTAATTACTGCGATGTTATTAGCAGTTGAATGTTCTCATCAACACTATATTATTACCTCAGCTCCATACTACTGCCTGACTAAGGAGGGTAAGTATCAAAGATGTTTTCTAATATCTGACCAACATCTGTCTCCAATGCAGTCACATTTGCCCCATTTCTGCTCTAAATTGCTTCAAACAAACAGAAAGCAGTTAAGGAAGGCTGAAACAATAAAAGAATATTACCTTATTCTCTTTTCCTCTATCTTTTTAAGATATTCATCTCTCTTCAGGACTCCCAGGATCATTTCCTTTTCATGATCTAATAAAAATGAGAGATTGATAAACTCTGAGGTCTTGGACATGATATTTCGGCAGCAGTTCTGAGTAGCAGTAATTGAATCTTCCAGAAAGTGAATTGATATGTACAATTGTTAAGGTTCCCCCTGACCAACCTAGAGTCACTCAATTGTTCAGGTAAAGTGGTTTTTAGAAAGCCTCTGCAAAACTGCTGATGGTAGCTAAGTATTCTTTTAGGCTACACAGAAAACATGCTTTACTGAGATTACATTCCAAAAAAGTCATTATTGTCTTAAGTGAAAAAGATCTCCAAAGTCTTTGCTGTGATGTCCAGTCAGGCAGCAGCTGGGTTCCACTAATGATGCTCAACTTCAGTCCTTCATAAAGCTACAGAACAGGAATCATGTTTCCTGGAACAGAACGTGGAAAACACTGAAAAGGTAAAGAAAACAAAGGAGAGGAAAATTAATCAGGTCATTTTTCCCATAGCACTTGTAAAACTATCTAATTTTTGAAATATTGATGCATCTAACTCAAAAACACTTTGAAATCAGTAATCGTGCATTTATCAAATATTTGTTTCATGGTTTTATAAATCATGATCTAATATTTATATCTAGTCCATTCCAGGTTCTCTATACAAATTCAGTTTTCTCCTTTATAATTAGCTTCTTCTTCCAGTCAGACACAATCACATCTCACAGCTGAACTGGGTCACCACTTTGGGACAGTTAAATGAGCAGTTCAGGGCCCTGAAGCAGCTCCCTCCTTCTTCCTTCTCCCCATAAGCAGGACCACAACATGAAAAGCACTGCTTGTGAAACTTTTGTGTATCAATCTAAATATACCTCACAGAAAATGCCGAATGAAAAAAATTAAGTTGCAGAAAAAAATCATGTAGAATGAAGAATATAATGTGTAAAACTATTATATTTAATTAGAAGATACATTTATAGTAGAATTTTAGACAAATTCATGAAAAATTCAAGATCATGTTTACCTCTGGGGGAACAAAAATACATGTAATCATAGAGGTAAACATGGGACCTTCATCTGCATTGAGTAATGCTTTACCCTGAAGAAGAGAGACTATGACAAACTATTTATGTGGTTGGTTGTGAATTATTCCAGACATGCATTATCCATACTAGCTCTCTCCCTTATCTGGAGTCTCACTTTTTGCAGTTTTAATTACCTGCAGCAACTGCAGTCTGAAAATACTAAATGGAATATTCCAGAAACAAACAATTCAGAAGTTTTAGCTTGCATGCTGTTCTGAATAGTGTGATGAAATTCTGTGCCAACCTCTTCTGTTCTTCTGGGGATATGACTTCTCCCTTTGTTTAATGTATGTACATTAGGTATACTATTTGCCTGTTAGCCATCTTGTTTATCTGTATTACAGTGTTTTTGTTCAAATAATCCTTATCTTACTTAATACTGGTCCCAGAATGTAATAGCAGTGATGCAAA
This sequence comes from Dasyprocta punctata, assembly GCA_004363535.1. Taxonomy (NCBI): domain Eukaryota; kingdom Metazoa; phylum Chordata; class Mammalia; order Rodentia; family Dasyproctidae; genus Dasyprocta; species Dasyprocta punctata. The sequence continues at coordinate 11,235 of RJWM01004998.1, read as the reverse complement.
GGAGGCACTACACAAAGAAGCATAAAGCATGGAAAGACAGATTAACTCTGGTACTGTGTGGCAATGCCATGGAACGTACAAGGAAAAGTTATATATATATATATGTATATATATATGTATATTTTGGTATAATATATATTTTGGTACTATGTACAGTTTCAGGCATACTGAAGGTATTGGGACAAGTCCTCTACAGATAAGAAGGCACTCGTACACTATGAAATGGATGTTTTAAAACTACCTCCTTGATAACAGAAGAAGCTTTCCAGTTCCAAGTGCAATTGTGCACACCTGTAATACCAACTATGTGGGTGGCTGAGACAGGAAAATAACAAGTTCTGGGCTGGCATGGGCAAGTTAGCAAGATCCTGTCTCAAAATAAAATAAAAAGTGTTGAATATATTAGTGGTAGAGTATCTGCCTAGCATGCATGTGGCCCCAGATTCAACCCTTAGTACCACTGGAAGAAGAAGAGGAAGAGGAGGGAGGAGGTGAGAGAGAAGGGGGAGGGGAAGAGAAAAGATGGGGAAAAGGGAAGAGAGGGGGGAGGAGAGCTTTCCTCTCATTCTTAGGTTTTCAGCACATTTAATTAGTTTTCTACCTGACTTTCTCTGTACAGCACTTAAAAATTATGACTTTCAGGGTGACCTGCTGAAATTCATAATTCAGCATCATTCCAAAACACCATTTCTGTGCTTCCTCCAGGTCTGTGCACTACAATCTATATGCAAGTTACATTTGGTTTGTTTGGTTCTCACCTAGTTTCCAGACATAACTAGTTACCTCTCAAAGGCTGTCATGGAGCCTCCCTGTAACTATAAAGGTTGGGCTGACCTTGAAAGACAGAACTAAAAGGACAGGATCTGGTCCAGACTCTTTCTAACTTTTCAGAGTCCCTATGTGTCTGTTACATACAGTGTGCACCCAATCAGAACTTTGTTGAAATGACTCAAACTGAATTGCTTCCTATGAAGCAAAAAACAGTCCCTTCTGAGGACAGTATACCAGTCACTGATGCTTTTTTGGATTTCTTATAGCCTTTCCTCCATCTCCAAAACCCTAGATGCAGCAGGGACCAGAAGGCCCTTCAGTTGAAAATAATAGGAAGGAAGAAGGTTAATGCAGAATGTAATGTTTGGGATTTACATCACTGTCAATTGTTGTTTCCTCAGATAAAGAACACAATTGATTTTTCTCATACCTTGTGTATCTCAGATGGTTTTAGGATGAAATGGAAAAAATAATTGGAAACTCAGTGAATGAATATGTTACCATCACAGTCTGATACACTCAAGAAATATTTTATGTTTGAATTGTCAAACTCAGAATTTCCTATGTGAATAGTCTATGGAATTGTATTTAGATATTTTTTGGGGAGTGGGAGCTATAAAAATTGCTTGAACTGGGGATGATGGTTATCTATGAACAGATGAACCATGGATTCAAACTAAACCAAACACAAAAGACTTTCTGGGCAGGGCCAGAACAATCACTTTCCAAAGGAAAACTCTATTACAAGTCAATTTATAAAGAAGAATCTGAAAGAAAATAAGATTTTATCATAGAAAATTAGTTGTGTGATTTGAGTGATTCATGGTATGAAAATTTGACAGGTGACAGTTCCATCACCCAACAAGGATAACACACATTTAAAAATAATAGATACTGGTATCTGAGATAAAAGACAGGATATATCTGAATATATTTGATTATTATGAACTCCAAATGGAGTGTTAAAAATAGAATGTTTATGGGCATATCTGGAGTGAAATTAATAAAAATAAAACTAATTTCCTGTTTGCATATTACTTTGTGACACCACAACTGTTAGATGGATCTCAGCACACTTGTAGATATATTTAGAGTACAAACTGAATACTGTATGCACAAACCACTAGAGGATGCCTTTCAGATAGATTAGCAGTCATTCTGCAGAACAGCTGTAACTGGAATACCAAACAAATTCACATGATTGTCGAAAAATGAGAACTGCCTCAGAGATAGAGATCCTGTGAGAAGAGGGAAAAAAGTAGTATTCTTGCTATGAAAGAGTTGAGCAGATGCTGTGGAACTGCAAGCATTTATTTATAATAGAGCAATTTTTTCTCACATGGGCTATTCTGCATGGTATATTATATGAGAGTGCTGCAACAGAGAATTTTAAAGAAATCTCATTAGTATTGGATCTCCAAACAATAAGAAGGTGAACTAATAGTGCCATCGACTTTATATTCATGCTTCAAGAGTAGAATTCTGAGAATGTGGCACAATAACCACAGCTAACACTTCCCCACAAGATGTTATTAGATGTTCTATGTAATTTTTGAAAAGGTTTGTAGTCTAACAATTTTGGATATGCAAATTTAAACCAAGTTAATTATTTTCTTCCACAGAGAGCTTCTCATAACCTTTAATACTTTATTTTTTAAATTTTATTTTAAAGATAGTAAAATCCAACAAAACATAATAGAACAAAGTCAATCAAAACAAAGCAGTACAACTGGTACAGAACTTCAAAGCAAGGTACTAGGAAAATAATAGCTACTATAGTATATCTTGTTATCATCACAATAGTTGACCACTCCATCAGGTACAGTAAAATCAAACCAAAAACAAAACAGAATAAAACCAATAAAAAGAGAATATGAAATAAAGCAAAAAAGTTAATCAGAATAAAGCAAAGCAATGAGAACAATATTGGGCCTCAAAGACAAGACAGAAGGAAATCCTCCATATTTGCTACAATGCATGCTGTCATCTTCCCAAGAGATGCTCAGACTGCTGGTCCCAGGCCTGCAAAATCAACCAAACAATACAAGCATTTAGTTGCTTTATGTACCCTAGTTGCTATCAACTTAGTCAGTCCTCTGAAACAGCAGGTTGCTTACGAGGGAGGAGTGTCCTCGATTTTTAGCCCATGTGCTGGTAGGTGTACGGGAGGCACGTATCTTTCTATTCCTGGAATACGTGCCAGTTGCGCGCCACTCACCAGGAAGGCAGGCTAGTTGTCTTCTAACCTTTAATACTTTAATATTCATTAAAATTCTTCACACAACTCTCAGTTCAAAAAACGATATTATTGGTTCTTATCTTGGTAACACTTATTTGATATTGCTAAAAAGAAGACTACTTCTATGCTTAAAATACTGGTTAGGAGAAAATTTTAAAATTTCAAGAGATAAAGTTTTAAAAGAAAGATTAGAAGGTTCATTTACATTATACATATTTTTCAATAGAGTACATTTTGAAATTGACTAACATTTCAGAAATACCATGGTGTGTTTAAAATTAACTATCTAAAATATATGATATGAAAATAGCTAACTTACAATGTTAGTCAAAAATAGGAAGATGTGTTTTTAAATGCATATATGTTTAATACAATACATATTCCTATGTAATACATATGAATACACAGGCAAAGGTAAAGAATGATGGGTACCCGTCTGTGAATTGTGTTCCATAAAGAGATTGCAGTTAGATTGACAGGAGTTTTAGAAGCGATGAAAAGATGTTTATTTTATACTGTTCATTATTTTGGACATGTTCATATAACCATATAGTATTTATAACTTCTAAAATTTTAAGAATCAATAAAATTTAGTAATTGTTTGGATTTAAAAGCAAAGAGGGAAATGTGCAAAAAATGAATTTGATCTTGGAAGAATACAGATGACATTAGCAGCAACAGGGATATTGGGGACAAGTATGGGTTAGGGTGCATAATAGTGGACCTGGATTTCAGACATGTTGTGAATTGTGTGACACCGCTTTAGTTTTACAAAACTTTCTGTCTCTATTCTTCCTCTTGTCACTCTCATACTAAGGACACTTCATATATTTACTTTTGTTTGTTTGTTACTGAAGCTAAGAGATACATCATTAAAATGGATTGGTCAAAAACCAAACTATAAATAAAGATCAAATAAAGAAAAAGTGATATTTATTTACAATTGAGTACTACTCTGCCTAAAGAAGATAAATTTGATTCATTTGTCAGAAAATGGATGGACCTTGAGACCAGAAGTGTAAGTGAAATGAATTAGATACATAAGCCTAAATATGATTTTTCTCATATGATAAATCCAAAATATAAATAAATTAATGAGCAAAATAAAAGAAAGATAATATGAAACAGGGAGATATCAATTTTGCAAAAAGGAAGGGGGCTAAGCAATGGAGATAGGAGGGTAGAGGGGAGGAGTGGGGAAGGGGATTTAATAAAGAGTTAAGATGTATTATGTACATGCACCAACTCCCCACAACAAATGTAATCATTATGTACTGCAAATGTGTACCAACAAAAAAATAAAAGTCCACCCCCAACATATCTTCATTCCCTTTTATCAAAAAAATACTCCCAGGTTTCTGGCTTCTTAATCTTCCTATAAAGAATTGTATCTTAGCAATTACTTCAAAAAGTTACATTTTGTGTTGGTTTGTTCTGTAACCCCCAAAGGCCTCATGTAATTTGGATGGGGCTGAGTCTGATGTTTGTGATTGGTTTGTTGTCTAGCGCTGGGATTGGCGATGTGAGTGCTGCACCTGCTTATGGGTGGAGCCAACATACAGAGTAAGGGCAGGAGGAATGTCTGTCTTTCTTTCTTCCCCGTTAAAGCACCCTTCTGTTTGTGGCAGCCACGAATGGCTGCCCTGCCACGCCATGCTGCCTTGGAGCCAACTGAGTATGGATGGAAACTCCCAAGAACTGTAAGAAATAAACCTTTCCTTCCCTAATTTTTGGCATCAGGTATTGTTTCTCAGCAATGAGTGAAAAGTAAGACACATTTTATTAATAAAGATTATTGATAATGTTAAGATTCTTTTAAGCATGATAACATGCTGGCAGACTCACAATATGAAGGTAAAGGAAGAAAATGGGATATCAAGCTGTTAATGAAATGTGATTCCAATTGTATTAAAAAGTATACATATATACCTAAATACTGTAAAAGAAAAAACAGTGACAAATACATACTAGTTCTAAGTAGTTATTATTATGGATCTGCCTTAATATCTTTACAACTTTCTCTATTAGCATGTTTTTACAATGGTTATATAAAAATGAGTGCATTAAAATTCAGTAAATGTCATTTCTGTCAAAAATATATTTCAGCCATATCAGTGCAGTTCCATATGTCATGATACACAACGCACATACCCACTGGTTGTTATGCTTGACCACAGAATACCGAAAGAATGGCAAGAGCATCATAGGATAGGGCAGTAGAGTCTTGAATTTAATACAACTGTTTTTAAAGTAGTGTTAAATTTACTAACACATGTTCAGTCTGAAAAGTCAAATTCCAAAAAGAATATACAGAATCACTCCTGTTTGTACTTGTGTCACCCTCACCATCTCTGGCTTGATCAGGCACCTTCTTTCCTCAGCAGTACTTAGCTGCTCATAGATTTTTGCACTTTCATGTTAAGTTGTCATCATTTAGTGAGTTTACAACCACAATGCAACCTCTGCTGGGGTTTTATTGGAATTTCATTGATTTTGTAGATGGGCATTGTTATCTTTACAATCTTAGCTTCCAATTCACCAACCCATACCTTTCATTATTTGGGTATTTTCAAAATGCTTTTAATTAGGTTTTCTAATGTTTTAATAATGATATCATAAATTGTAATATAAAAATAATACACAGAATCATTCACTGAGTGTATAAATGCTCATGCAATACATATGCAAAACTATGTGTCAGAAATTACTATCATCTTGTTTTGAAAACCTGTATAGCTATTGTTTTATTGTTGTTGTTGCTGTCATTTTGCTTTTGTCGTTGTTTTAAAGGTTTGTTTGCATCTTGATTTTTCTGTTTTTTCTTTCTTCTCTTTAAAATAAAAAAAAGACTACAGTGGATACTGTGACTTGGGAAGAAACTGTTCAAGGAAAGGGACAAACTGTGATGGGGAAAGGAAAATGGGTAAAGGGAAAAATATACATATATACAGGATAGTTAAGGTAGTTATACAGGTAGCTTCTGTTACATCATGCAACCGCAATATATGTGCACGCAGGTTTATAGCAGTACAATTTGTAATAGCTAAATCTTGGAAACAACCAAAATGCCCATCAACCACAGAATGGATAAAAAGATGCAGTATTTTTATACAATGAAATATTACTCAGCTATAAAGAAGGATAATCTTGAGGCTTTTGTAGGTAAACGGAAGCAACTTGAGACGGTACTCATAAGTGAAATAAATGAAACACATGTTTGTAAATGTCATATTGTTTCCCTAGTGTAAAAAAACCTGAAAGAGCGATGGGATCCAAAATGTACAGTAGATACTGTGATAATGAAAGGGTAAGAAAGTGCTCAAAAGGAAAGAACCTCTGGGATGGGGAAAGGAGAGAAGGAAGAAGGGAAAAGATTATATGTATATAGGTATATATATGTGTGTGTGCGTGTGTATAGGTATATATATATATGTATATAGGTATATATATTCATATATATGTATATATATATACACAAGATAGATAGCTATAATACTAATCTGTTAGTTCATCGAAAAGAATAGCTTGTGCTTTCGTTGTTTGTTTGATCATTTTTTGGTACCTAAATCTTGCAACCTGAACAACTATTTCTCAGATAACAATATGCAACATATTAATTAGTGCTAATTTCCTATTTGTTTTGAAATTCTGTATCATTTCTAACCTTTTTTCTGTTTTGCTTTTTAAAATAAAAAAGAAAAGAAACTGCTCTGAATCTAGGAAACACATACATAAAGAAAGTTTCGATCCTATTCTCAAAGGGTCTGTTTGCTTTCTAAAGGTAACAGTTATAAACATAAAAAATCATAAATGCCAACTTGGCCTCTGAGAACATGAAACAAAGAATAATTAAAAAGAAGAGAGAAATGATTCTAAGTTGTAAACACAAGTAAATGTGAAAAGTCACATGGACACATGACCAGTCCAGAAAACAGTGAATAACTCTGGGCTGGGAGCTGGGTCAATGGCTGAAAGGTAAGAGGAAGGAGAATACCAGTGAGAGAAGAGTTCGATTTCTAAGTGTGGTGTCTTGGCTGTATCCAGTGTTTTTCAAACTGTCTTTAGGAATGTTTTCTTTGGAAACACAGCAAGGTAGGATGAGAAGCCATGATTGTGGAGACCATCCTTGCCTTAAGCAGAACAGCTTTGATTTCAACTGTGTTGTAGGTTTGATTTCCAGTAGGATTTTATTTGAAGAAAGACTGCCAAGATTTTAAATAGTCTCAATATTACTTCCATGTTGTCAAGATGCTGAATGCTTTTAAGTCAAGGAATACCACAGTCAAATTTCTATTTTAAGTTTGGGTTTTGAAAGTCCAACACTGCAGAGTGATTGACCGAAAGACAAAGTAGAGACCAGATAGACAATGAGGATCTTGCAGGATTGCTAAGGAGAGATTAGGAACTAAAACTGTATTAGTTGGATAGGAATTAAGGATCATCCTTGAGATATTGGGGAATGATCTTAATTTGATCCACTGATCAACTAAACAGGGATGGTATGAAGAAAGAAGGGAGTCACTGAGGCTTACAACATAGGGGACTGTAAATTTATTTAAATTTTAATATACACAAGAATATCTATGGGATTGATTAAAATAGATTCTTGAGATTCCATATTCAAAGATTCTGACTTAATAATATTGGAGTAAAACCTAGGAATTTTGATAGTAACACTGTTAACAGAGATGGAGACTATAAAGCAGAAGAAGAGCCAGATCAGTGACAGCTGTGCAGAGAACAGTACAGATTGGGTAAGGCTGACACACAAGGACACACATAGAAATTGCGGAAGTAGAAGAAAATATTCTAGAAAGATGCCTTTAGAAGTTACTTAACTTGAACAAGATGATGCTGATACAGGAGCAGGAACTCTGGTTCAAACATAGACTCTGAAATTTTTAGTTGTGGGATCTTGGAGACAAGACTGAACCTCTGTGTGCCTTTGTTACATGGAAAATGCTAGAATAGTCCTTAAATCACAGGAGATCTTCAGAAAGGGTGAGCAATAACTATTCTTAGTAGCAGTATTGCACCTATATTTTAGCCTCTGTTTCATATTTGCTGACCCAGGTTAAATAATTTTCTCAATATAGTAAAGTTTTTTTACTGGATTTAATCCTTGTTCAAGAATCTACTCTGTAGGTTGCAGTGGAACAATTTTTTAGTTATATTCTATTGTGTTTAAATATAAAACCAAATATGGCTATTATTCAGAAGAACAGTGAGACTCACATGGGAATTCACTTGAAAGAAAATCAATAGCTGCTTAGTTTGTTGTGTCATTGTTTAGAAAAAGCCTTCTTGTTTTGAGAACTCAAACTCTGTAATAGCCAGCAAGCATAATTAGGTGGTAGCTGTGAATGGTTTGAAAGCAGTTAAATTCTTTCTTCCTGAACATGGCTAGTGAAAACAGATCATTCAATTTTTTGGGGGGAGGGGACTGACTGGACTTCCTTGAGGTTAAGATCAATAGCATTTTCTCTATACTAGTCTCTGAATTAGAAGGATGTGATTCCTCAACACAAATTGGGTTTTTAGTACACACCTTGTTCTTTTTTCTTTCTTTTTTTTTTTTTTTGTATCTGGGGATGGAACTCACAACCTCACGCTTGCCAGGCAGGTGCTTATGTCACTGAGCTAAATCCCTGGCCCTACACCTTGCTCTAATTAGAATATTCAACATAAAAATCATACATTCATCTGTGGGCATAACATCTTTGGATATGCCATTATCTGTAGAAAATTGGAAAAATATCTATTTTGCGCCAGACCTTTACTGCTTTGTTTGAAAACTCATCCTTAATATCATACCACTTGATTCCATACAATAAACTTCAAAATTTTAATCACACACTAATTTAATTGTGATGTCAGACCAGAGGACTGAAAACCATAGCTGTCTATATATAGCTCTTGGGAGGACATATAAATGAACTTCACTGAACTTTGCTATTTGAATTAAATGTATTTGATATGACCTCACAGTATGTTTTTACTAAGTGGCCCTTGCTGAACTTTCATTTTTGTAATCTTCATAAAAGCATATTTACATTTAAAGTCTATTTTTAGACATGAGAACATCATTATCTGATGGCTATGTGTGAAGCTCCATTTCTTATACACATTCCCACTTTCTCACATCTATATTTTGGTGAAGTGTACCATTCCTGCTCTTAGAAAACATTGTCAGAGCTAAATAGTTTTTAAAAACTATATTATTTGATCTTGACTATTTTACTTGTTTCAGAATATGTATCTGAGAGTTGTTTTAAAACTCATTTTCTTAGCTTTCCTCTAAGTGCTGATACTCTTTGAAATGTTTTCTGACTGTACAACACCAAAATGAAAGTGCTACTATAGTTAATTTATGGAACTGCCAAGCCTTAAATGAATTGGGCATGTTTTAATGTAGAAACAGTGTTTCCTGATGTTTTGTTAGAAAGATTAAATCAAATTAGCATGAATAAGCTGACTGCTACAAAGATTGTAAGCTAAATTAAACTTTAACAAGAGTTACAAATGGTACTGTGTCCACTGGAAATGAGTACGGTTGTTAAAGATTCAGTGAAGGTAAATCTGATTTTAATATTTTTTTCAACGAAGAGAAAAATCTATTAATATTTGTAGTTGATGAAGCTTAGCAGAAGATTAAAAATTAAGGTGAAAGAACATTTAAATGAACAGAAGGTAGCCAAAATAGAAAATAATTATACCTCATAAATATGTATAGTCATTATATAAATTTAGACAGAGAATTTAAAATTTCATTTTTAAAATTAACTTAGTTTTTCTATCACAGTATGTGTTACAGAACATAATGATTACATTCCAAGAATTTAAAGTTTTAGAATAATGAAATAAAATGGGAAACAAAACAAAATGCTAGCCCCCAAAAGCAATGTAAACTTTTGAAACATTAGCAAAAAATGATGGAAATTAATATGCACTAATGCCCAGAAGCATGAATTAAGCATAGGGCAATATAAAGCATCAGTATTTTAGGCCTTTGGTGCTCAAATATAAAATCGTGGATGAGAAAAACCAGACTCTTCTTACATAGGATTACTGCATAATGGAGATACTTATTATTTAAGTGAATTTTATCTGTGCTGAAAAATTATCAAACATTTCATGGCATTTGGTGAGGAAAACTGGAGCTACAACATTCAGGACAGAACTCTAGAGCCTGTCCTCTCAGGCAGATGCTAGAACACAGAGGTACTGAGATGTTCTTACTCAACTCCTGAGAATATGTGTTCTGGTGTTTGGCTGCCTGGTTTTGCAACCTGGTTCAATTATCTATTTACTGTGTAAGAGATTTATGTTCCTTAGCTTATTCTTATGTGAATGGGATGGTGATGATATGTCTATCCCATGGAGTTATTGTGACTATTAAATGAGTTAAAAATATTTAAAGGCCAGGTGTGATGGTGCACACTGTAATCCCAGGATTTGGGAAGCTGAAGCAGGAGGATCTCAAGTTAGATGCCAATCATAAACTGCACAGCAAGTTCAAGACCATCTTGGACTATATAGGGAGAACCTTTCTCAAAAAGCAAACAAACCAAAAATCAAAATAAAACAACCAAACTAATCCAACCAACAAAATGTTTAAAGCACTTAAAACTGTCCCGTGGAGGGCTGAGAGTTTGACTCAGTGGCTTAAGCTCCTGCCTCTCAGATGTGAGGTTGTGGGTTCGATCCCCGGTACTGACAAAAAAATAAAAAATAAAAAAATAAAAAATAAAAAGACACAGTCCCTTGGATTGTTCTAAGTATTATTATTTTCTTTCTGACTATGAAAAAGCAAAGCTAAAATCTCATCCAATGGAGCTATGTGTTAATAAAAGTACATACTCTAAGCAATTATTCTATAAATTGAGAAAAATAGCATTTTTAAGGTCCCCTTCACTCTGAGATACTAGAAAGGTCTGCTTCTTTTTTTTTTTAATTTTATTTGAGCAAATAAAAACAAAACAAACAAAAACTACAGCAACAACAACAAAAAAACGACATATATAGTAAAACAACAAGCAAAAGAGACAAGCAAACAACTAGAGTAAATACACAATATTGCAGGTTTACAAAACCGGAAGATAGAAGCTTGACAATGGTTGCAATTTGCGCATCGTTATCTTTAAAATGGTTTCTTACATTAACAGATATAGACATGCAAGATTGATCCAATCATATGAGTATTAATTGTTCCCTCTCAATAACGA